>JAZGTJ010020400.1:0-10410 GCA_036877575.1 Botia almorhae
ACACCATAAAACATTTTGGGCCATTATTAGACCTGAAAACTTCATAATTAGGTTTAACACCACTATTGAATATCTGAACTGCTTACCACTTAGCATTTTGCACCTTATGCCCTCATGCCATTTAGTGGGTGACCAAAGGCTAAAGTTCAACTGAATTTTAACAAACAGTCTACTTGAAAAATACAGCAGGGTTTAATATTTGTAGATTCAGTGATGAATAATGCCGGCCACACCAACAACAACAGCAGAACTGCTGGGAAAGCAGTTCAATTCTTTTTAGCACAGTATATAAATATATCAGGTTGTGATTGAAAAACATACAGAATATTTAAACTGTTGTGGAAAGGCAGTCATTACAAAGTCTTTAAAAACACCTTTGCCAGTTTCTTACAGCAACGTATGTGATTGTGCTGACTAATGATTTGCTAAGAGCTTCATAAGAAATAGTGTCTGTGTTTAGTTTGAATGCTGTATAGATGAATACCCTGAACTCCTCATTATGAGCCACAAGAGAACACAGTGAGGGCAGCTGCTCAATCCAAATGACATTCAGTCAGATTGCACTGCTGTACTTGTAACGCAGATGATTAAAACTGCAGAGTAAAAATTAACAGTGTCCATAGTGTTCAGCATTGTTCACACTGTGTAGACAGAACAGACTGGATAATGTTGTATCTTTTGCATGTTTTGCATTTTCTTATAATACATTTTAAATGTACAAATGTAAGCTTAATTTATCTGTATTAAGATGGTTTTACAAAGCTGCTGTGAAAAATGCACACCGGGCTATATAAACAAAAATTTAACTGATTTAATGTGGCACCATTTCATTTTGGTGATATTTTGCATTGTTTTTCAGTTTTTTTTTTGGATAGCTTACGTGTGCTGTCAGTTATAAATAGTTACGATGTCTGTTTATGTCAGTGTGGTGGGTATATTGTGATCCAAAAAGCTGTTTGTGTGTGAACTGGTGAGATGACCTCAGCCAGGTGCAGGGCTATGGATGAGCTAGGTTTTGCTCCATATGGGAAAGTGTTTTGACCTTTTCCATGATTTCACAAAAAAGCTAAAGGGGTCTTCCTGTTTCCAAGTGCCCAGACTGAAGCTGGTTCAGAGAGATATTGCAATACAACACACACATACATGCGCAAGTTCCACAACCTTTCCTTTTAGCCCTGACACCTTGGAAATGTTTAACAGATAGATGATTCCATCAGCTTTGTGCAGTTGTTTCACTATTATCGTCACTAAAACAGGCGTTGGCTGTCCCAGCACAGTTATTCATGCGATTTATATTGAGCTTTGTGCAAAGGTTGTTGCGTTTTAAACTATCACGAGTGTTTAAACAGAAGAGAATGCTTCTTACTCAATGAGCAGTCCCTGTGGAGAAGCTGCTAACCATTATAAGTAATCACGTCTCTTTATATACACAAATTATGGGATGGATTCATTGTGATACAGACGGCTGAATGAGGCAACTCTCATGTCTGTGGGAAATAATTGCAAAATGGTTTCACGACGTGAACAAGAGGGTTCTTATACAAAACACAAAATATCTGCAAACCTTTGCAGCAGTACGGCTAAATGAGACGTACTTGAGCCTAGCACTCATGTGCGTGATATGAATGAGTGTTTGAAAACGCCGCTGTTGTCTTCTCATGTCTCTCTCTGGAGTTTTTTATTTTGAAATGGCACAATTAATCAATGAAGTGGCTTATTTTCATTGGTTTCTGTGCTGTTGTGCTATTGCAGAAAGAAACAGGAGTGTAATTTGGAAAATGCATTGAGATGTCTTTTGTAGAGCTCTTAAAATACCATTATGCTCAGTTCTTTTTTGTATTTTATCCGCATATGGTGCGTGAAAAAGTATTATGTTTACATGAACACACTGCAAAAAAAAACCTTTTATGTTTTAGGCTTTTTGGGAACAAGTATTTCCTGTTTGTTTACATGGAGAACAACTCAGTGTATTTTCTGAAGTAATGACGCTACGATTTATCTATAACTCATTTCTATTTTAGAGTCTTTAATCAGATAGATAGTGACGACTCGCATGAATCAGAAATGACTCTTAGATAGATCATGGACTTCTGGAATGTTTTCTAAACCATCAAAGTCCGGCTCTTACTGTTCCGAAACTTTGCAGATCTCACCACTTCCGTTGGAAATGTCAACTGGGAACAGTTTGTTTGATGTCTGGGTTCCCTGGAGATCACAGCTTGAGAGGCGATGACACTGGCACAAGAAAAAAATACAGAGAGCGAAAGAAAGACAGGGAGAGTTTGAAAGGGCTTCGGTTACAGTGAACACAATATGTCAAAAATTGAGAAGGGGGATGGGTGATATCTTCCATACGTCCAGAGAAGTGTCACTCAGAGTGAGAGAGAACAACTGGAGGATGGGAGGCATGATCATGAGAAGGTGATACCGCCCTCCGGCAATGAGACAAATTACCTTCTTTTCTTTATGCTCTCTTGTTGTGAGAGGTGGTCAAAGCTCATGCCTGTGTATAAATGTTTCCCTTAGGTCTCAGTAGCAGGTGTAGTTGAACAGGAATAGATGCATCATATATAACAGTCAGTCACAGCATTTTAGCAGACAAATAGTTTTGTGTAATGAACGCTGAACTAAATAATTTAATGTTGTCCCAGGCAACCCAATTTTCCAGCTTTCTGTTTTCATTTTTTGTCTAGTTTTCTGTTCACTGTATCACTGTACGTCTCTTTCTTGACACTTACTGAAATAATTTTAACTCAAATCTATATTTTCATAACCATTTATTTACGTATTTAATAAGTAGCCCCATGTTTGTCCTGATAACACTGTCAGGTTATTTTGGTTAACTATCATTATTGCAAAATAGACCAGCTGACTGTACATTATCTTTTAATAAATGCAGTCTTGCATTGGTTACGCGACGTTCATAACCTCACCATGTAGTTGTGTAGGGCTGTATTGCTGCTTTTCCCCTGAGATAGTGGAAACCAAGGGAGGGTGGGGTGTCGCCATGGCATAGCCCTTGGATTTTCTCACAGTGAGATGAATCTTCCTCGCCTGGTTATCCCGCTTCATGCCCCGCAGGCATCCACGATCACCCCTCCTTCTCGCTATCAGCCAGGCCACCGCAGATCCGCTTACCCCTCCAACAGGACTTACAAAACAGGCCCCTGAATGGAGAAGACTTGCGTTACAGTTTCTGTGTGCATGCTTTTGCTCTTTTTAATTACCTTTTGTTAGATGCACTATATGGTTTCAGGCACCTGGGAGACCTTCATATAGAAAAATACTATGGCTGTCTTTGCCTCGAGGCACTGGCAAGGGAAGCAGTACATTAAGACAAACAGCCTGTACTGCAGAAGATCCTCCAGGGATGGAGAAGAGCCTTCTGGATACTGACTGTCTACAGCAGGGTTAATGCGGCCTGTATCTGTGTAACAGAGCAGAGTGTAACTTTAGATTGTGGATGTAATATCAGTCCAAATGTTACAGTTTGTGTCATCACATTTGCAGAAGGACATTTTCCAGTTATGCTAATGCTCCCCTCTGATTGCCTTTGCACGCAACGCCAGTTCTTGTGAATCTAACTGAGAAAGTTTAACAAGGAAGTGTTTGGCAAGATGTTTATTTGACATCATTTGTGCATCATTTTCATTTGTTACCATCTACCTCGAAATCACTGATGGATGTCAGGTAGTACTTTAGTTTATGATTCGTTTCATAATATCCCAAGCCCCCAAGTTTTTTTATATTTGTCAGTTTTCTTTAATTCAAGCTTTGAAAACATGCAAAAACTCCATGTGTAAAAGCATGGTCTGTTATTACAAAACAGGCCTGAAGACAACATGCATTCTGTGTCAGCAGAAAAACATGAGACTGTAAATTGCAGATGTTATACATATTTTGGACAAAGTAAAACAGAAGTTTAGTAGCTTTAGTGTAATGATAATACTGTGAGCAATGTGTGCGTGACATGATGACTGCTGTTTTGATAAGACTTGCCTGAACACTTGAAAGCCGATGATAAGATCACAGACTCATTGATACAGAATGAGTCAACAATTCTGAGAAAGACATGAACAATCGGTAAACAGACGACTTTAATGACGTTGGATTATTTTGCTACTCTTATTATGCTGCATAATAGAAATTAGTAAGGCATATCTGACATACAATTTTAATATACTCTACAGAACGTTAGAGCAGATGTTATATTTTTCATATTTTTTTTTTATTTGCTTCACACATTAGACCATCTTTTCCAACCAAGATTTTTAAAAATTAAAAAAAATATATATATATATAAAATATATAAAAAATGATTTTTTATCCTTAGTTTTATGATAAATGTTAATGAAGGCAATTTCAGTATGTACACATGCATGACACACATTTATATTTATTAAGAGCTAATATGCTTCTGACAGGATGTTTGCATTGAGCAGGCTTCCAGCATGCGCCGCATTTGAGAACAGAAAAAAGAGTGGAAGAAGAAAAGAAAACATTTCTTTTTGCCAGTGGCTGTGAACATTTGAGACTGGGACCTTTATCACAACCTGCAGCAGTAATAGTGTAATTAGTTGTTGGTTTTTTCTCTTCATGTGGTCCTGCTCGATCTTTATCACAGGCGCCATTTGGAGGACCTGTGGAAGACGGCGATGTGCAGTGAGCTGGGTCCGGTCGAGCTGTGTGGTCTGCGATGGGAACTGGCATGCTGTGGCTCCTGGTCTGTTTGTTTAAGAGGTTGCTTGAGCTCCCGGTTGTGTCATATGCTTGTCACAACTCATTTGCAACACACTAGGGACCTGAAGGGGCAAGTCAGGCATGACTCCTGTACTCCGCTGCCAAGAAGCCATCGGCCTATGCTTTCTTGTGATCAAAGGGAAAAGGAAAAACCCTTACTTCTAAATTAGATTAGTATTAGAATAACAGAAGAAAAGGTTGTAATCGGTTCATAATGAGTTTGATAGGATATTTTTATTGGTAAAACATTTATAAGGGAGTATTGGATATTTTTTTTAGATAATATTGGATTAATAAGGACATTGGGTTGTATTTGTGTGTTTTTACTTTCTTTTATAACCTATGGATGGAGTCACCCACCTTCAGGGATTTGAGACTTTAAATGCTAAATTGAAATAGGCACCTTAATGTCTACAAAATGTACTTAATCCTGCATTTGTTTATAACAATACTGCATTTGTTATAAACCTTTCATTAGACTTACGCTTCACTATTAGTCTTGGTCACTATGGTAAAAAGCGTTCCAGGTCAAAGGCATGACACATCCCTCTTGTGACAGCCTCAAGCTCAGTCCAGCACCTTGCAGCATATTCTTCTGTTAAGGTTTAATCAGCAATAATCACTTCACTACAGACCAGAGTGACCAATGGCAGGCTGCGATAGAGTCACTACTCTAACGGATACACAAGAGGGGCAGAGAGATAACAGCTCAGACTGCCCTCAACCTGCCATTAGACATGTGATACACACTTTCTCTCTTCTGAGAATGGGCTGAAGTACGTGACACCCTGAACTGTTCAGAAAGCATAATCTAGTTTCCTGTTCTGGACATGTGGACTGGCCATGCTGCTGACCCAGTGATGATGGGGAGAGATACTTGTTTATCTAGAGAACTCAGTTTTACCTGCTTTCTAGAACTCAAATATCTAGACCGGGGCAAACACTGGACACCAAACAGAGAGTGGTATTCAGTCACATGAAATTGTTCTTTTCCTTCCTTCTGGATGATTGTTTTCCCAACACAATATACCGTTGACTCTAACTCTCATTGTGATCATGCAATACTGACATTTGAGATTAGAAGCCCAGAGGCGAATTGTGAAAATTAATAAACAAATAACTTCTTGTGCTGTCATATCGCCTATGATTAACAAGCTCCACTGCTGATCCTACCAAAAGCTAAGATTCCACTTTATTATTTAAAGACCTGGGGCTTGTAAAATGCTGTTATCAGACTACTGAAGATGATCTGAGAAAGGGACTGGCTCAGACACCCTTATCTCTAATGGACCCATTACCCTCTTATCCTGGGTAAAACGAACTGCGACGCTACAGTACAGTATCAGTATATCACATTGTGAACATAACATATTTTTGGGAGGTGTACTGTAAAACATGTTACTAATTTAAATGTAATCTAAAACCTCCTCTAATACTAATGTCAATCAGTCACCAACATACTTCTTCATTTGTTTTACATGAGCATCAACTCCTTGAAAATGCCTCTTCCTCGTTCTGCAAAACTGTCACGTGTTTTTAACACACGCAAGAGACTTTAGTTTTGCCTTTCCTCTTTTGTTATTACTCTCAGCCATTATCTTTCATTGAACTGACAGAAGATTTCTTCAGGCAATGTGGGGTGGTTCAATTTATGAGTTTTCCACGTGAGAGGGCACGCTGCCAAGCTGTATGCCTGCCCCCTAAAAACAAGCGCTTGGCCTTCTCTCTCTTTTCCTCATCAGACAAATTGCAAGTAGATTATTGTTGGTGTGGCTCCTGGCTGACCTGGCATTAGTCCATGTCAGGAATTCCTGAGACGAGTGTGTCGGGAAGACCACCCTTTGCACCTTTGGATAAAAGTCCTGCTTTGTTCCCCGGGAGTTCTCTCTGCTCACTGTTGCCTTATCCTGATGGGCTGTACTGAGATCAGCACAGGGAAAAGGGAAGATCTACGTGCCAAGCAGAAACTCCTGTTTAAGGTTCAGAGTAATGTGACTGAGATGTTGCACAATGAATTTGCAAGGTTTCGGTGCTCCTTTTGAATGAAGGTATTTCACTAACGATTTGCATATGAACACAGAATAAATTCCCTGCTGAATTTTCTAGAACAATGCGCACACAAGGAAGTCACGCATAGCACATGCAATTACATGTGTAGTGTCCTAGACAGTGCACTCTAATTAAACCTGGGCCGACCAAAGTTTTGTGGGAATTTAAGAAAACAGTGTTTGAGTAAGACGGCGAGAATACATTCTCATGGGTTTTATAATCTATAGCTATCCATAGCCAGTGTCTCTGAGCAAGTGCACATGTGAGCGAATCAGAGCAGTCCGGTCGGGTGTGAACGGGTCTGTGGTGAGTGTGAACCGACCGTTAGGCTCCCTGGAGTCTCTCAGGGTTATTAGCAGCTCAAAGACCCGCCTGCTCACAGCCACTGCAGGACTAGTTACACCTGTTTAAACCAGAAAACACCCAGGACTGTTCAGAAGACTAGGCTAACCGTCGGAATAGGGCTTTTCCTGAAAGTCTGCTTGTTTGATCTCAATGTCATGAGAACAAAATAGTTCATTGAAAAATGCGTTTCCACAGAAAAACTTTTAAATGACCTGATCTGGAAGATTTGACTTAATTCATGTGTGTTTTTTTATAGCATGACTGTTTAAATTAATGAATGAACTGAGTAATTCTGTAAGTTGGTTTAATTGATGTGAGAGTATTTTAGGATCAAGTAAATTAGAGTTTAATACTTGTCATAATTGTTTCTGTGTCTGAACTTGCCGTTCACTGCATAAGGCCTCGTTTCTGTGCTGTTTACCAGGCGTGCTTGTTAGCTTTCTTGTATTTCCAGCCCAGGACTAAACCAAAGTGTTAAAATCCCATCGCAACTATTTGCTTTAAATATTTGGCTGTGGAATATGTTAATGGCCGTGCTCTTATCTGACAGAAAATAGTTAATTAGTTCTACTTAATTAACCTTGTAATTCTGATTAATATCTCCTTAATCTCATTAGGTGCTCATCGGCGCAAATGACAATCTTCCCAGTCTGATCCCAGAAATCATTAGCGACGAGCTCTCTATCGTAAACAAAGGATAAATTAATGAATGTGGCTTCATGCTGGTGTGGGGTGTCGTAGTACAGAATGCCTAATTGGTGTAAAGATGTTTAAATACGGTAGGCACACAGTACTTAAACTAAATTTGTGTGCACAAGGGCATTTCAATATGTTAAAACGCCCATATGATTGATTTCCAAAATACATACATTTCAAAATCTGTGTGTGGTTCTTTATATATAATAGATTTTACATTTTTAGGCATTTGGCAGACGCTTTTATCCAAAGCGACTTACATTACATTATACTATACATTGATTCTGAGTATGTGCAATCCCTGGGATCGAACCCATAACCTTGACGTTGTTAACGCCATGCTCTAACCACTGAGCTACAGGAATTTTAGGTTTAAGACATGAAACACACTCTTACGTAAATATCTGCAAGAGAGGTCATTTATTGAAAGGGATTCACACTTTAGAAATTGTGACTTTCTTAAACTAATGAACAATAGTCGCTAACATGTTTTCCTCCTATCATTCAACAATCCTCCAGGGTGCTAAATGATAAAACCTACTTCAACTGCCCCAGTTGGGTCACCTTACTGAGACTGTGCCATTCGCATTGTGCTGGAAACTCAAGCGGTGTCTCTCACAATAGCAGGTCTATTTTATACACGCACTAGGTTTTCTGGTGTGCTCATTTTGGGTTGAAAGCCCCCAGGTACTGACGCTGTGTTTTGGTTATACAATACACAACTTTGTTTTTCTCCTGCGAGGGATATTATGGGTAATGTCATGGCTTGTTGAGGCCAACCTGTCACAATAGAGAAAGTGCAAGACCATAATCATGCAGCTGATCTATATCTGACACCGATATTCCCCCGAAATATTGCATTTATTTACCTAGCGCATAGACTGTGGGCGTGCTGTTGTGCGCTAATCAGAGGTTCTCTCCTTACCAAACATACATCGTGATTTACTGCCAGGCACTTCTATTTATTCCCATTTTTGCGTTTATTTTACGTCAATGGATGAATAGGCTAAGAGAGTGTCGTGACAATGGCAGAGTGCAGGTCTGTCAGAAGTGAAAGGCATCACCCAGACAGGTGAGGTCATAACATGGGTTTCCCTTCATTCCTCCACATTCTTTACAGTGGAAGTCACCCCTGATGAATGAAGACACGACCCACAGTCTGCAGATGGATAAAGGCTGTGGTTTATTGGGCAGGTGTTGTTTTTTAAAGCTGCAGTGAGTGTTTTTCCTATTCAGAAGAAAAACAAGGTGTCAAATCTAGTGCAGATTTACAAAACAACCACTTAAAAGCAAAAAGACACGATTCAACAACATGTGCTAATTGTTTGATGGAACGTGTGATGACAATATTTGTTTTTCCATTCAAAGTTTTTTGCTGGTCCGGATCAACATATAAGATCATACCATAGGAAAGAAAAATCATGAATTATATCTGTGTTTACCATCTGAATCATTTTTGGCAGACATATAATAGGATTGTTCACACTCATTTTGTATCTTAATACTCTTACTGTATATTAACAATAGTGTGTCATTTGCGTCTATTTTTATCTCCTATTGAATTGTAGGAAACAAAACCGATACTTTGACATTACAGAGAACTGAGAGAATCTCGGACACACAACAGCTCTGATGACGGTGTACAGATATTTCACAGAATTCTGTCTGGGATGAATAAGTGACTTTTCTGTAGTGCATCTCCTTTGCCTGGCATCTGGAAGCACAGGGGTGTATGGAACGCTTGTAGACTTCGCTGGTGGACTTTTGACCCCAGACACATGCAGTCGTTCACAGAGACAAGTTTTGTGTCCCCAGACAAGAGTTGCTCCAAAGCAGGCAGAGGCAATTACAACTGGAGACAAAGAGGCCTCCAGGGGAGATGAGAGACATGGAGCAGCGCTCTGGCTGAGTTTGAGTGGGAAAGACTTATCAGCTACTGGAAGCTTAAATACTTCACTGTGTTGACTTTGTTGAATAGTATTTGATGTTGATGTAAATACATGTCTTTACACATGTGTTTATCAGTTCTATATGACGTGAAACGTTTCTTTACATTTCAACTGATAATGACAACAGGAAATTGTTGCATACATTAGAAATGCTTTTTGGCATCCATTGCCGCTATATATCAAAATAATCACAGGAAACTCACAACTGTGTTTACCTTGAAAGCAATGTAAGTTACTATGAATAAAAGTGACGTTCGTGAATCAATGTAAATGGGCCTGTGTTTAGTCTGTAATTGTATCAGTTTGTGGAGGTCATTTTGTCCCCATTATGCATTATTCCTGACCCTCTTCTTTAGTTTTGTGATAAATTAGTCAGTGTACAGTTACTGTTCTTTTTTAAAGATCATTTATGGGAGAGTATTTATGTTAGATAGCACTGGTTTTCCCCACTGCTCGGGTGATGGGGGATAATTACTATTCTGGAGACTCCAGATTAGATTGTAATTGAAATTCGAAGTGCCTGAGTGAAAAGCCAGTGGAACAGGAAAACAAACACAAGTAAAAGAGATTGAGGCCATCAGCCACAGTAAATATATTGCATGTAGGGCACATTACTCTGGAACACAACACA
>JAZGTJ010020401.1:0-10410 GCA_036877575.1 Botia almorhae
GGTTTTCAATGCATGTGGTTATTATGTCCCATTAAACTAAAAGTAGCAATTTTATATCGCCTGTACACTATTTGACTAATGACTCTTCGTTGCCTAATAAAACCACAACGCATGGCTCTTATTTTAACATCGCCCTTCACAGTGACATACAAACTATAAAACATCATTTAATCTTCAAGTTATGTAATCTAGAGGTTTAGATGTTTTTAGTTGATGTCAGGTAGTTAAAATATAATTGCCATGTTGCAATACAAGCCATAATCTTGCCTCAGGCAACACTTATTCAGAATGTATCATGTGGTAAAGTTACATTATGTCTGATTGTGTTTGTCTGTGATTAAATGTTAAAATTAACTACAATAACATGTCACATTCATTTGACAACTTCAGCTATTGGACAACAGGGAACGCACATCCCAGCTAACAGGAAACATTCCCAGAATGTTGGCTAACATTTTCTGAAAGTTCTCTCAACATTCTCTCAAAGTTATCAGGAAACTTTCTTGCAGTAACGCGTCATTGTTATGCGTCACTGGCAAACCTTCTAAAAACATTACCATAAAACTGTTGCTCGTAAATTGTAGGCGTAACATTTAAACTTTTACATTTATTTCTGAATTTAAAAATATCTTTTAACCAAGCAATAACGTTAATACAACATTTGACATTTTTGTTACTTAATGGAAACGTTCAGGAAACATTCCTACAACCTAAAAATGTTGGCTGTGATTTAACAAGCTTGAACTTACTTAACAGCACAAGTATTTTAATGGACAGGTTTACCATTCACATGTATTTCAAAAACTAGTTAGTAAAAGAAGAGACTAGAGTTTAGCGATACTTTGACCTGTTTGTCTTCATCTCCCTATTGTGACCTTTCACCCATGTTCCATACGTGTAACTCCAAGAGGCTATTAACCTTTGACCCCACACAGTGGTGAAAGCTTTCAGTGTCAGCATGCAACGGCCGTTGAGTACCTATTGTATATAAATACAAACCCCAGTTTCCCCAATTGTCCCAGTGGAGGTCACAGTCATATCATTTCCTCTATATCTGCTGACCTTATGTTTCTGTGGATAAAGCTGCTACCACTAGCAGAGAGATGAGTTAAGCTGTACCGCAGGATTTGGCTTATAATAATGTCTATTCATCCGAAGAGTAAATCTGAATTGAGTTTATAAAGCTTAAAATATTGATCTTAAACTTGCTGATAGATTCACAGTCTAGAAAACCACATATCCCAGCTAACAATATGAGGTTTTAAAAACGTTTCCCTAACATTTCCATTAAGTAACATAAACGTTCCAAATATAATGTCGAATGTTCTTAAAACATGCAGGTTTTTTAGACATTGTAGTTTAGTTATAAGAACATTGTTCAAACATTTTTTAAATTCTGTAACCTTTTTTTAAATGCTACACTAACAACTCAAGCATAACGTTTTTGATATATAAAATACATCATGGCAAAAAACGTTCTACTAACGTTACCTCAAGAACATTTTCAAAAACTTTGAGGGGACGTTCGTCAACATTCTGAGAACGTTCCTTGTTACCCGCACAAATGTTAAACTTGAGTTTTATTCTGTAAGTGCTGGTGCATATAACTGAAAGTTTACAGATATATATATATATATATATATTTCATTAGATAATATATATGCAAAGGAAGGCTAAACATTTGTACCCTGGTCAACGTTTTAAAAGTATTGACTGCAAAATCAGTGTCTGTTCAATAACCCCCTTCCTCTCGCAAACAGGAAGTGAAAACCAGAGTGGAATCACGTGGACTGTAGCCTCAGTTTGCTTGTGGAATAACTGCGAGCGTTTGGTGGGGATGCCTGGGTGCTGAGGGAGGATGGGGCCTCGTTCTCTATTCCACAGGCCCTTTTGTGTGTGTGTATTCAGCGTTTCCATTGGACCTTCAGACCTGCACTGAACAAGGCAAGATTAAACCAGCCACAAAGCAATTCATTCGCTCAGCCTTTTGGGCTCTGAGACTGAATCATGGCCATTAGGTTCTGAATTGGATGATCTCATCCAATCAGAGTAGAGATGCATCGAAGGGAATAAAACCCAGAGAAAATCCCCATCAGCTTGCTAGTGTCTGTCTGTCAGCGGTCAGGGGCGATGCAATGAAACAAACGTCGCTAACTGTGACTGCTTCGACTGCCACTGTTTCTCTCCTATGCATGTACACATGCCATATATCAATCCTAAAGGAAATCCCTCTTTTGTTCCTCAAGGAAACAGAGAGACGGGGTGAGGCGGAAGGATGTGTCACAGTATTTCAAACAGCTGGAGAGTCCCTGTGGAAAGTGCTGTGTGATAAACCTGTCTGAAGAGCGCCGACCACTCGTTGTGTCATATCTCCTCACTATGGATCAAGTGGGTTCCTCATGATGTCATAAAGAACACGTTCTTGTTGTAACATTAATAGAATGTTTTTTAACATTGTGTGTCATATATAAGTGGAATTTTTTAAAAACACCACAGAATAAAAATGTTTAAATGTTTTTATAACCAAGAAATGACATTAATACAACGGCTAAAAAAACTGGATGTTCCTGGAACATTTAAAATAACATTTAAATGACTGAATAACATTTAAATAACAGTTTTGTTATTTAGGAGAAACATTAGGGAAACAACCTAAACTTTTTAGCTGTGTATTCAGTCATTGAACAACTGACTGAGTTTTTCGAAAGATGATGATTCGAGAACAGGTGGACTCCTGGACTAATGGGCGGGAAGGGTTAATGTTGAGCTCCACAGGAAATCAGTGGGTCAGTCTCACAATGGACAAGAGAACTGACCACCAACACACAATCATTGATTTGATTTATCTCCACATTGGATTATGACCTCAGACAGCAGCACAAAATGCTCCTCTGGACAATAACCACCAAACACAACAACATTAAGCTTAACTTTTCTAAGACAGAATTTAAAATACGATACATTAATACCTGTAGCTTTGATAAAATACAGAACCTGATTAACTATTACAATGATTTGTTGATGTTTGTATATACTCTGAAGCAGTGCTTAATATTGCAAAGTCTGTTTAATTCTGCATGTCTATAGATCTTTCAAAACACAACTACATAATTGACCTAATTGTTTCTCCCTTCCTCATTCATGGTTGTTTCTATTTTGTTATAAAAACATTCTGGTAAATTTTCAATAAAATCTGGCAGCTGTGAAGTCCACTGTAAAAATACAGCAACGAAATGGAAAATTATAAAAAATACAGGAAGTTTACAGTTCACCATTAATCAATAATGCGTGTGATAAAACATACATTTTACGGTAAAAGTACACATATTTTCTTCATGCAGTTTACTTTAAGTAAATCATAGTGTACTGAGCTTCACATCACAGGAAGGATTCGGTTGATTCCCATCAGTTTGCTTCTGTTTCGGTCAGCCTACCGTGGAAAGGAAATTAGGTTCTATTAAGGAACAAACTCTCACTGTAAAAAACAGCCACTCTGTGAAGCGCCTCTTCTCAGCTCACCAAATAGACCATTAAACGCTGTGGGCACTGCACTAACCACAGTCAAACAAACAGTGTTGTTTAGACCATCCCACCTCACACGCTGTACACTCCTAAAATGTGTCAGAGGTACAGCTCACTGAAGACACACCGCTAAAGCTGACCTCACGCTGTTAGCCTGGCACAAATCACAAAGTGGTTAAAAATAGCTGTGACATAATTAATTGGAAGGGTCTTCCAATTAACCGGCCAAAGAAACAACATAAATGACACTTCTTCTTGTCATGCACGAGGCAGCTTTGCAAATTTAATAATGATGCTGTAGTGCAAAACGTCCGCCCACACGGTCAATACAAACGCATCATGCTCACATGACCGAAGACGCAAAGCCATCACTGTACGGGCAATTCCGTCAGATGATGCACTAGATGCCACATTATCAATAACACAAGTCAACTCCATCTCACCGTTTCCCTCAGAATGGTTTAAATTTTTCTCACATGAGCAGAGCTGAGGTAATTACAGCAGCCAGCTGTATTGTGCTGAGAACTGTGAGCAGCTGTCCCCAAGCAATGGCCACTGGCCCAGCGAACACTTTTGGACTGAACAAACGTGTGCGTAACGTTTCCATTAAGTAACATAAACATTAAAAATGTTATTTTAAATGTTCCAGGAATGTGTAACAGAATTAACATTCTGTTAATTCTGTGACGTTTAAAAAATGTTTCACCTTTCACCTGTTAGACTTAGACCTGTTAGAATGATATATAACGTTAAACATTCTACAAACGTTACTGCAAGTACTTTTTGATAACTTAAAGAAAACTATTAGAAAATATTAGCCAATGAGAAACGTTCCGTTAGCTGGGGACTCATTATCGGTGGCTTCTTGGGGTCTGGAACTTTTGGCACACACGCCCCCTTCTACATCTGTCAAAATTCAATATTCCAGCAAGCGTTACTGGCATGATAAACAAAGGTTAACATGGCCAAAGCATTAATAAACATTACATGCACACAATAAAGCTCCTCTCTCTCCTCTCGGCTGCACGTGCAGGCAGGCCGGGGGTCTGGCACCATTTGGCTCAGGTCCAGCCCGCTGCATCGGGCCTGTGAATAAATGTGCGCACTGCTCATTCAGGCTTGACAGCGAGGGGTCTGGAACCCGCCGAGCGAGCGGTCTGAAACGTAGGTGTGAGAGAGAATGTTAATGGCTCTTAATTAAGGATGGCTGTGATAAGGAGGTAAAGTGAGTCTGCATTGACTTGCAGGTTGGGGGTTGGCCTGGGTTCGAATCAGGGACTGGCACTGTAGAAGTGTCCCAGCTAACAATTTTAGATTGTAACAACGTTTTTCCAATGTTTTCCCAAAAATGTTATTTTTATTGTTCTGAGAACGTTCAAAATGTCCAGTTTTTAAACACTGAATTAACGTTATTGCTCGGTTATAAGAGGGATATCACCTGAGGGGCATCTCATCAACTGGCCCAGTGGGGGGGCTCACTAGCCATTCATTTACTAACATGATGTGTATCATTAAATCAGATGCTAATGAGCCAGTGTGTGTGTGTGTGTGTGTGTGTGTCGTGGGACAGGCAAGCAATGAAAGGGGGTGGGCTGTTATTTATTCTAAATGTTTGAGTGAGAAACGGGCACAAACAATCACAGATTACCCACAAACCACCTGGGCTGTGGGACGGTTAAACATTGAAGGTGATCGGACTCTGAGATGAGCAAAAAATAAAGTATCCAATTAGATATCATGCAAACTTATACAGCTAGCAAAAAGTCTTTCATAAATAACATGCATTTGAAACCTTCTGAAACTTTGTTTTCTCAGTTATGTGATATACGATCTACCGGTTGACTGTCAACGTTGACGCACGACCTTAACCCAATCTGGAGAAAACGGAGCACAAAACTGTGTTTACACAGACGATAATGTGACTCCTAATTTAGAAACCCCAAAAGGGTTTTAAGGGGAAACAAATCTCCCCAGGTGCAGCATTTAAGAGAATCTAATCACTGAACTAAAACAGCAAATGCTAAAATCATTCTATTTTGTGACCCCCAAAACATTTTATTTTGTAGCATAGTGATATTGCGACCTAAAATGTGAAATTATTGCTTTACAGGAGAGGTCACTTTCAAACCATCATTTGCATCATGGCATCATTTTCATGACATTTAATGAAATGTTGACTTTAAGTTTATTTTTTTATTTGTAAATTACGTTTAAACCATTACATCTAATAAAAAGGTCATGGAAATAATGTCAGTCACAATGCAAAACAAAATAAAAGGTTCTAAAAATAAGCTTTATTTAAGTTCTTTGGGTAATGACAGTTACAATAAACAATACTGGCATATAAACAAAGTGTGCATGAAAATACGCCTGCTTAAAATGTTACGCTCAAAAGTGAAAAGGAGAGAAAGTGAAACCTGACCACAGGTTCATGGACAGGCAATTAATTTTGATTATGAGGAACTGACCTCAGGGGACAAATCTCTGAGGCACATGGTTTAGTAATGCTGAATGTGTGTGTGTGTGTGTGTAAGTGTGGAGAGAGAGTCTGGGGGGTGGTTGTAAACCCAAACCTTGACACCTACCTAGCCATGACACAGGAGCTGTGGCCCTCCCAGCCCCACGGCTGGCCCCTAGGGGCCCTGCTCCCATTACGTTCCTGCACTCAATTGTCTGCTGTGTGTGAGAGGGCTCTGAGGGCAGATGCACTCTATATCATACCTGTCAACAGTCGCTCTTCAGCACAGACCTGTGCGCACGTAGACGCGCGCGCTCGCACGCTGACTCGGCCGGAGTCTGCAACACGATACCCGGGGAAAACTGGGTCATCTGAGCCAGATGCAAAGATTCTGGAGCTGACAGCGAGAGCTGAAATCAACCCAAAAGGAACTGGCAATGTCGTATCACGAACAGGCGAATGCCGGAGCGGGTTACAGGGATACCCGTGACCACACTCTGGGAAAAACTTGGCATTCCTCAGATCACTTTAACCTTGGGAAATGGGAGTCTGTTATTGACCCTATTGTCAAAGGAGGCCTCCCAGCTAACCATTTTAGGTTGCAGGAACATTTCCTGAACATTTTTATTCAGTAACAAAAACGCTAAAAAAGTATTTTTAATGTTCTTTGAATGTTCAATACGTTGTATTAATGTTATTGCTTGGTTATAAGAACAGTATTCAAATGTTTTAAATTCTGTTACATTCCACTAACAACTTTAGAAGAACGTTTTTGCTATATATGAAATATAACGTGCTAACATTACTGCAAGAACAATTTTGATTTTGAACTTTTAGAGAACGCTTGCCAACAGTTTGAGAACGTTCCCTGTTAGCTGGGAACGCAGCTCCATCCTTCAGTATAGCACATCAAATTTACTGTCAATTATGCGCTTTGTGCCTTCATGAAACTGGTTTCAAACTGGCATTTGACAGAAGAATCTGTGATGAATTCATTCAATGATGATCTTGGCTCATGCTGCATACCAGTGTGGTCACACGCACGCTAAAAATGGGGGAATTTAATTGCACGCATATGATTTTTTTGGCAGATTATGAATGCCGTTGAATTTGTGAGGTACACGCTCAAGTCCTTCGGGATGGCTGAGGCTATGACGTTCCGAATAGTTAATTTGTTTCAAATGTAGTGTAAAATCGTAAGGATTGTGAGACCACAGGCCCAAAACATGTGGGTTTCCTCAACATCTTCCACGGTTTGGCAAAGACAAAAAACTTAACTTCAAACTATTTCCATTTTTTAAATAATAACTGCGACTGCTCACTTGCTGGTTCTCAAGCGTAATTGAGTTGAAGGTTCAAAAGCGTGTCGATGGCGACATCGTGCGGTCAAATGGATAACTGCAGCCTCTACTCGGCGAAACAAATGCCGACCTGTGACATCTGGAATAAAATAGAACAACAACAACAAAACTAACAAACAGTTTGAAAAATAAAACAAAAAAATGCGGCTGGGAATTTCTTGGAAAGCTCCAGCTTGTTCTGAAACGTGTATGGAATTACTTTGGAATCTTGGGAGGTTTCCAATGTGGCATCTGTGAATGGAGGCGTGATTATCTATAAACGCTCTAATACAATACAGTGCATGGACATTAGCTTTTCTGTAGATGCACAGAAAGCCCTGAATTATTCTTGTTAAAATAGTAAAAAAAAACGTCATCTATCTCCCATCCTAAGCTGTCATTCTACGGGACCTCTGACGTAAAAGCTGAAGTATTTCATTAGGTTTGGCCTTCACTTAAATAAATGCAGAAATGTAAATGTACAAGTCCAACTAGTTTCATGTGTAACATTAGTGATCCGCCCTATCAAACGACTGTATATTGTTTCCTGATTCGCGAACCGTTTACTGAATCATTTGATTCATCGATTCCCTTTATGACTCGGTCAACCCGATTCGCGACTTTGTTAATTTCTCGCACTGAATAAACTCACAATATTTTAGGAGTGAATACTAACATTATAACAAAACAGTCATAAACGACAATTTTAGATGTTAACCGTAAATCGGCAAACAAGAACGCGTATGAACACTGTTGAATCGGTTTTTACACAAGTTCGCTTACAGATCCGATTCACTTCATCAGTCTTTCCAATGCGACTGACTGAGAACGAAAGATCTGAACGATCGCTCTGTAGATTTTGGTTTACGATTGTGTAATGTTTTCTATATGTTTGTATCGTTAAAATACTGATCACTATTAAACTGTTGGGACTATAAACGCTTTCTGTCTTCCTTGTTTCAATTCCCCAAAACTTGCTGAACCAGATCTGACAGGGCAGGTATTAAAGAGACAGAGGACGGATCGCATGAAAGAGACAGGCGGTGGACACTGTTATCATTACATCTGCAGTTAAACTTTTCTGGCTGTTTTCGCAAATGTTTTGAGTCACTATGGCTGTAAACTTGAGTAAAAACGGACCTGCGCTCACAGAGGCTTATAACGAAGTGCTGAACGGGAAATCGAACTGGTAGGACATATTACATCTCGTAATACGAATAGTAAACATAGATAATGTAATATTTTTGAATGAATTTTCTAATCGTATTGATTTCGAAGTGACTTTAAAGTACGGATCAGGCTGCCTAAAATTGTCATGTGACAATAATTCCCTTTGAAACGAAGACATTCAACATGCAAATCATTTTCGATACCGGCAACGTATTATATAACGCCTCCTGTGCGTCAGGCGAATTGATAGTTTTCGGACACGTTTGGCCATTTGACAGATTGATGTCATTACAACAACATTAAGCTGTTTGAGGTTGTATCATGTCGGCCATTGAGAAAAGGACAGCACGACATCCAATAAAATAATCGCATTTCTCTCAAGGGTCGTGTTCACTTACGAGGGAACCAGCAATGACATCCGTGTGGCGGGGAAAGGAGGTGAGTGCACAGGGTTTGGTTTAAATACTTTCCTAAGGAATGCAGAGCAGCATGCCAAGGATGTGATGTCATCCTTTCTCTCTATAACAACTTATCTATAACAAAGACGTAGCAGTGAAAAATATACAACTGCTTTTTACATTTATCATTAAAAAACAGTAAAGCTGTGATCCATAACTTTTTTTTGGTTAAAAATGACAAGAAATTAGTTACTGAACATCCTTAACTTGCCCTAATCATGCCGGTAAGTTTATAATAATGATTTATAATTTAAGCTGTCGGGTCCGATTTCCCGGTAAATGTCATTTTGGCTTCATTAGGAAAAGCATGTGACATCACCTGTAATTTTGTTTCAGAGATGGTGATAGAGAAGCAAAAGTTGTGGATTGCAGCTTTAACCATTTAAATAATTTGATTATCCAGTGAAAGTTTTAAGTGTGGATGTCTGACAGATGGAGGACTCGAGGAAATGGTGGAGGAACTTAACAGTCGAAAGGTCATGTACGGTTTCTGCCGAGTGACTGATCCCAGCTCTGGAGTCGCCAAGTTTGTGCTGATCAACTGGGTAGGAAGAAAAACATAATTATTAATATGTATAATGTGTAAAATGAGCATTTATCCTCTTCCATTATATAAATTATGAGTAATTATGAATTTATAATCTTTGTTTGTTCATTTCAGACGGGTGAAAAAGTCAAGGATGTGCGACAGGGAATTTGTGCCAAACACGCCCCTTCCATGGCTAATTTTCTCCGGGTGAGTATCAAACATCTGGGAACATGCAGCCCATCAAAAATTAATTTCATTTTTTATCATAATGTCAACCAATCAACACTGCTATTGGAGACACTCATTTAGATTTCTAGAAATGTTTATAATGTTTAATTGAAAGGGAGCCCATGTGACCATCAACGCCCGATCAGATGACGACGTCGAACCTGCAGCCATCATGAAGAAGATAGCCAAGGGCTCGGGCGTTAGCTACAACATCCACAAAGAAACAAACCAGAACTGCAGTTATGAACCACCTGGGCGTGTGGTGAGTGACAATGGAGACACCATGCTGTTTATTTTTGATACTACTTCACACCTACATATCATTTCTATAGTAAACAAAGAAGGGTTGTCTTGGTGTAACTGGTTTGTTTAAAATCTTTCTGAATGACTTGAATCAGGTTCTAAACCTTTGTATTACATCCATACCACATATATTCATACAGGATCTTGTGTATCTACACTGTTTTTCTCCTCACAGGGTACCGCCTATAAGAAGATCAGCGCCTTAGATGAAATCGAAGGTATTAACAGAGAAGACTTCTGGGCCAAAGCKGAGGTGAGGAACTGATACGTTTAAACACTGTGTATTTATCTTCTCACCTGTTTATTGTTTTCTTGCTGAGTTCTTTCTCATTGTGTTGTTCAGCAAGAGGAGCAGAAGCGTCGAGAGGAGGAGCGCAGGAAGGCGAACGAGGAGAGACAGCG
>JAZGTJ010020402.1:0-10409 GCA_036877575.1 Botia almorhae
ACAGACATAATGAATATACGTATAGAAAGCTTGAAATGTGTACTTTTACATAAACCTATTCAAATATAAAAAACAAAAACAAATATTCTCTTTTTAAGTAATCTGTATATGTATATTTTCACTTGCGAGTGCAGTTATTACCGATGAGCAATTACCAGCTGATAATAAAGGACAAGAAAGGACGCGTGTATATGGTAAGCAGTAGGAAAGCAGGGGTGGTATAGTTACTTTGCAATATGGCGCTCTCAAACTGATACTGTTACATGATTGGCTGTTAGCGTGTCACTCCCTACGTTGCTAGGTTACCAGAGAGCGAGTGCCTTTGTTAATGCAACCAAACTTGCTTCGCAACCTCTGTTTTCTTCCGATGAAGAATAAAAAATATCGAACGTTTTATCGAACACATTTTTATTGATATCGAGCACGTGTCTATCGCGAAACATATCGTTATCATTTTATCGCCCAGCCCTAATATATAATATATATATATATATAATAATGAATTAAGTGATCCTACACTTTTGACCAGTAGTGTATGTATTCTGCCACTTAAAAACAAAAAAAACTTCCTTATCTTGGCCCTGTGCCCTGCCCACCTATATTTATGGCATCCTTTAAGTATAATGCAGAACCAGTGACACTACAATGCATCCATGGGTCCCTTCTGTCTCTGCTTTCTTTTCATTCTTTGAATCTAAACAACTTAGCCACACCACTGTGCAGCACATGGGAACAAATAATATGCTGTCACTGACGACAGTTTACCCAAATCAACACAGTTAAAGTGCAAGTTAAAGAACTGGAGATTTAATGAAGTAGACCTGTAGACTGTATGAATGTGTTCTTGTGTTTTATTATTTCCAGCAGGGCCGACATTAGTCCATTTTATATGTGAATAGGTTTTTGGGAGTATGTGAGTGTGTGCTGTTGTAGTCAAGTATGCCATAAGCCAAACAGATAGCATTTTTACAGAAGTATTTAAAGAAAGTAAAATCAGGTACTTTAGGAGCTCCTATGGTCAGTGAATGCGCCTGCTGTAAGTCGTCCAGAGCTGTGCTGAGGTCCTCAGACAGGATGCTCACCCCAGAGACGCACAGATCCTCCTCGTCCTGTTCACTCGCACCACCTGGAAAACTACACCCAAAAATACCCTCTGGCTCATGAGTCATATACTAGAGAGCAATCTGAAATGACAGCTGGAGCTTCTGAATGACTGCAGCACAGAGAGACTCACAATGTCTTCAGAAGTCTTCTGTGAGACGCTTTTCCTGCAGTGGTAAGAAGTGCACAAATGTCTTCTAAAACAAAGCCCTGCAGAAAGAAGCCAAAAAAGTTTTTGACAAAATCTTTGTCTGAAATATTTTATATGTGATCATTACATGACACGAAGATGTCAGACAATTCTGTCCGCGGTCTCACAGCTGTCTGTTTGGCTATCCTGCTCAAACTGATGTCCCGGCCCAGCGTCAAGTCCTCGCTCAGGCTGAACAGCATAGCTCTGCGCTGCTCCTCTGTTAGATTCTCTATCTCCACCTGGTGCACAAATGCTGCTATCGCATCTGAGGAGATATCCTGCCTGCTACTGACTGACCCCACCACAATGACACTGCAGAGGGAGATTCATGAAATGTGAGGGTGGGATTTAAACCCGCCCCTAAACAACATCAACAAAATATCTGACTACACAAGAGAATCTAAGGCTGTTTATACTGGCACAAAAACCCAAGATATTTTTTACTCACATTTGACACAGATCTGAATTTGTTGCACGTGTGTAAACAAAAGATACACAATAATTGTTTTGTATCCGATCTAGGCCCCTTTCAAAAATGGATTTAAAATAGATACATATCTGACATCCAGACATTCAACCTGCGTCTAAACGCACATATCCGATTCACCTTGGCTATAATGTCACTGTTGCACGACAGATTGCGTTAATTGTCATCATTTTGCACATGTACCGAACCTGGCTGCAATGCCAGTGCACAAAAAAGAGCATTAAAGCCAAATATATGGAGGCTATAAGGATACATGGAGATGTCATGTCATAAGTGTAAACAGGCGGGCCAAAAAATTGGATATGGACTTAAGATCGGATAACAGCATTAAGACTTGCAGTGTATGCAGCCTAAATGTTTAAACACTGAGAGAATTACCTCGGGAATTCTTAAAAATTAACACATTTATATCTAGTTACTTGTATCTCTGTATATATATAGTGTGTAAAAAGTAACTAGGCATTAAAAATTGGCTATAGAACTTGTAGTATCACTGGACTCAGTGTCTCTCACTGGACTCATTATAAAATCAGTGTCTAAACAGACGAAAGTAAAAAGGATTCATATTTCCCATGTCAATAAAAAAAGGCATCAGATTTGCTTTCATTTTCCTATGTAATAAAGTACAATTTATTTTAATAAATTTGTATTAGAAATATGGACTTTATTACCAATATTTAATGCCTAGTTAATTTTCACCCACCCTATATACACACATACACAAACACACACACACATATATTTATACTCTGAAAAACATTTTTATCCAGTAAAATTCATGATATAGATTTTTAATAACAAAAATAAATAACAATATGGGTGTGTTTTTGTACGAGTAATATGTGATTGGCAGATTGACCTAATAAGTGATTGGCTGACAGACCCTCACCTGTCAGGGGCCGCTCTGATGAGCTGACAAAGAGCAGAAATGACCCTGGAGTCCGTCTCAGTGCCGTCCCGCGATTGGCCGAGTAGCTCCAGGTTTCTTAGCAACAGAACACATGGGTGATGCAGCTCTGCTCTCTCAAATAGCGATTTCATCTTGACTTCGCACATAGCTGCAGTGTCTGCGCAGAGCGTCACGCAGTCCACCTGCATCCGAGAGAACACAGAGTCATTTCAACACAAAACCACATTCCTATGACAATAAATGCTCATCACAACCATAGGCAGCATTTAGATGCTATAGCTGTTTTGAAACCTAAAAGGTGCTAAACAGCATATCAAGACTTTACATTTACATTTAGGCATTTGGCAGACACTTTTATCCAAAGCGACTTACATTGCATTATACTACACATTGAGTTTGTGCAATCCCTGGGATCGAACCCATGACCTTGGCGTTGTTAACGTCATGCTCTAACCACTGAGCTACAGGAAAGCTTTAGCACTTTACTGCCTTCAAGAACATCTACATTCGGTTAAAATTACATCTGGATCACGTACATACCACAACCTGGGGGTGTGTGATATTGACAAAAATATGTGTTTTCTGGGATTTTGCTGATACAGATAATCCGACGATATTTTGCATCCTTCCTTTCAAAATCTGTTTGTAATGGCCTTATACTAGCTCCCTTTTATTGACTGCTGACATTATTCAAGGAAACAATAAGCTGAAGAAAAAAAGAGGTTTATATTATTTAAAAACTGAAGCATTCAAGAAAAACTAAACAAAACACTGCCTTGCTGCATGATGACCTGCGCAGCAGTAAAGCAAAATTGACATTGTAATGAGTCCCAAAGGCAAACTTATGTCAAACTCTCACAGCTCACAGCTTACTGCTTTATATAGTAAAATTAATAGATATCTTCTCACCATTTGTTTTATTTTTCTTTTAAAATTAATTCTACATATTTTTCATTGTATCACTTGCAGGAAGCTATTTTATTGTACTGCATGACAATTTGGTGCTTTCACTACAGTTTTGTAGAATTCGGTTTATTATGTATCTGGTTACCATGAAAACACTCTCATGTTGGCAAATAAATTTTTCTGTGACAGTCATACAAGCAAAGGTAATGTTAATTATCAAACTGAATGCACCCACAGTAGTCAACTACAGCACATAGTGAATTTATAGACACTGAATGCTGTTTTTGTGGGAGTGACTAATAATATTTATAGAATAGAATAATATTTCACACAGTGTTAAAAGATCAATCAAGAAATTATTGCACAATATATATTGCACACTCATACCAGAACTTCCTGCTGTCAAATATTCACTTAAGACAACAGAAATAATGGAGGAAATGTTGATTATAAATGTAGGCAATGTTTGCAACTGAATAATAGCAATAAAGCATTATAAAATAACATAGCAAAATAAGTTTTTTTATCCTGTTTTAATATTTAAATCCATTTTTTATAAACCCTTTGCTAGGTGTGACTGAATTATCAGTCCAGAAGGACATGGTAAAATTATGTTTGTATCACACTGAACTTATTAGACTGGAAATAAAAGCAAGCTGTTTTTAAGTGTTTTGATATTGTAACCTATACATTTTAGCACATTTAGTAAAATATAATCTGAATGTTTCATGCATACTGAAAATATACATTGTTTAAAGTATACATTTAGGTATACTTTAGTACACAGTATACTTTAAAGCTGAAAACTCTGGAAAAAGACTACAAGACTGCCAGAATCCTCCCAAAATCCTCAAACTTCTTTAGTAGGCTGATAAAAATGGAAACCTTGAGTAGGTGCAAATGGAGTCTCCTGCTGGCCGCTCTGACTGCTGTGACTTTACCGCTGCCACTAGGACCCACCAGAAGAACAGAACAACCTCTGTTTACTGGAGCAGAGCTGCAACAAACAAATCTACCAGTTACATTTACAAACAGTATCAAACTAATTAAATTCAGACACCTAATATTTAAAGGTAGAATAGGTCATTTCAGAGAGGCTAGCTTTGAAAGCAGTGCGCTCTTCAAAGCCACACCACCTTCAACACATCAACACATACATTGTCTGACAGTCACATTTTATGGACCTGCACCTTCCACGGAATATATACATTAATATAAGTGATAGCTATTAAGCTATCAAGATGTGAAGAGACTTTTAACCAGCATAAAATGTATCTGAGGAAAAAAACACTCCCTTAAAACAAAACAATCTCCTACAATTCTCATACATGTTACGATTACAAATATGATTTAGAACATTTAAGTGTTTAAAAGTTAAATTATATCTACTACAGCCAACTGAGAGCTAATGATATTTAATAAAAATGTATCCGTAATACTTTCAGAACGCAGTAACCTTTTTATAAAGCAAGAAGGTACTAAGGATGTTATATATAAATGCAGATTATATAGGAAATACATTGTGCAGCACACCATGACTGGACAATAAAAACCTTTTACTGATGTGGGGCTGAATGATGGTGAGCAGCTGCTCCACAGTGCTGGAGAGACCCGGAGGACAAATACTTGTCCAGAAAGACATGCCCTTCTGCAGCACAGAGCATGGAGACAGGCTGTGGGTGGGGCTTCCCTGTGGACAATCAATCACAGCTTGTGTACGTTCCGCTTTTTTTGTGAATTTTATGACAGAAGAGGTTCAGATTGTAAATGTATAAAATTTTAATGACAGTGAATGTTGCCATCTCTCACCATGTACAGTGAGGTGTGGTCAGAATCAGCCAGATAAGAGCAAATCTCTTCCTTCTCTTTAGAGAAGCCAGACACCTGCTTAACTTTGAAATACAGCACAGGCCACCTACAAACCACACACAACACAAACAGTTAAACAGTATGCCACACTGCACAGAGCCAATATTTTGAAATAAAACTGATTTTTATCCTGTTTACATTCACTTTAGACATACATTTAAGGACTATTAAAAAATGTAAGTATAAAAGGATTTCTGTACAACCAGAGCCGTGTTTACTGAAGAGCAATTGGTAATAAAGAGATGAACCTGAAAATTCCCTCAGAGTTGTTCTCTATAAGATCAGGATATCCTTGTGATGGGATTCCCAGTATATGCCCCTTCTGAACAAGTCTGAGAACATACACAGCATTTAGAAAAAACAGGAAATACAGCACGGAAGGATGTATTATATGAGTGACCTCTAAACCTGGGCCTTCTGAAGTGTTTGTAGAGGATGTTGTCAAAGGGCCCATGACAGCTGTAGTCTGGTGATATAACCACTTCAATGTGCAGCTCTTTAGCAAATGAGGGCGCTGCAGATCGGCACGCGCTTGAAGAAACCTGCGACGCTGAATGTGAGGAGACCTTATTCCACCTCTGTTTAAATTCAGTTACAAACAAAGGTCAAATTAACTATTAGATCTCAGTTAACACTATCATATAGTGACAGACTTAATTCAGCAAGGTAGACAAATTGGCAGAAATGTACTCTGAAATTGTCTGTTTGCTAATAAACACTAGTGTTAATTCTTCCTATGTGTCAGTTCCAAAATGTACCAGTTCAAAATGTATAATAAATTTTCTGTTTTCAAACATTTTTGTTTAAAAAAAAATAGTTTAGAAACAGTCAGTAAATCAGTAAGTATTAGAAATGAATTTGTGTATTCTATATTGTGTATTCAATGTATTCTACAAAGTTTGTTTTATTGTGGTGTTGATGTATGTGTGTGTGTGTGTGTGTGTGTGTGTGCGGGTGTATATACAAGTGCATTCAAGTTACACATTTTTGTCAGTACATGTGCTCCCTGGGAATCGAACCCACAACCTTTGTGTTGCTAGCACAATGCTCTACCAACTGAGCTACAGGAACATATATATACACATATATATAAAACAACATATTGGTCAGTCTAATATTCACCTTTATTTTGATGGTGATATTTCCAACAGGTGCCGGTATGCCACCTGTCAAGTTAAACCACTGAACTGGTGAAATAAATCCCACATTATCACTTCCATCCATGTCTAGTTGTCTTACTGAGTGAAAGGCTTTGATTGTAACAAGATGAACATGGCCTCTCCTCTTAATGGGACTTCTGTGTTCCTCCAGGTCAAGCCTGGTACTCCTCGCGGCACACTGCTTTCCTTTCTCTGATGGGAGGGATGCAATTACCCACTCCCCATTAAACACACCCAGCTTCAACAACAAGCTCTTGTTCACAAAAATAACACTGTCAACATCAATGGCATCACTCTCATCCAGGCTGGACAGAATTCCTCCAGCTTTATGAAACTTAAGGACATCAAGCACCCGGACATCAAGTCGACACTCCAGAGCCTGTAAAAAAGAGCTGAACTCTGAGCTGCCCGTCACTTTTGTGTTCCCCAGTAAAGTAGTGCTCCAACCCAAACTGTTTGCGTACTGGGCAAAATCAGACACAAACAGAGAAGAAGAAGAGAGCCTGCTCATGCTGGTAGAACTGGTTAGGTCTAGGACACTGCTGAAAGTCAGATCTCTGCAGTCTGACACCACCACACTGGTATCCAGAGTGACCTTGCCCTGACTGACAGGCGAGCACTCCAGCACCACCACATCCCATAGGTCCTGCTGCACCTGCAAGGCTTCATCACCCAGCACATGATTGCAGGGGATCAGTAGGGCATCTCCCTGTCTCGCCAGCAGGATCTGTCCAGGACAGCACGCCAGAACCAGCAGAGCGCTGGAGAACTTCTCCGAGGAAACCCATCTAAAGCTCTGCTGCGTCCGGGCGCCTATTACTATCTTCTGCAGCGGCAGCAGAGTGTGTGGACGAGCAATGAGCTGACACTGATCCTTTAGACGGTAGTGTTTAAGGAAACATTTACTCACGCGCACGGTCAAGCATGTGTGAGTGTTCACGCTCGACACTTCATCTGCGGTCACGTGCGCGCACACCAAAAAGCCTTGTGCGGAGAATGACAACCACAGTGCGTGCGTGGGACCCACGTAGTCTGGAAACTTCTGACTGAAGTGTGACTGACACACGAGCACGTGCAGGGGATGAATATGTGAGGGAAATGGATCCAAACGGCGCAGCTTCACGGGCGCCGCCATGATGAACACGTCTTCTTCGCCTTTAACGGTGGTTGGTGACATCTTATTGTTGCATTACCGCCACCTTCGGCTCCGGGACCACGTTTCTGGATTACCTCCGTGAAATTGGTCCCCCATCTAACACAAAACGTCGACAAAATAGTCTCAGTCGGTTGTGCTGCAAAACATTCGTTTGTGCTATTTCGGTCCTTTAGATATTAAAATAATATATATATATGTCATTCAGCGGTCACGCAGCTCCCCCACATGCTCACTGTGGTCAGGCCTTCTGCCAAGCGGAAAAGCACGGTCAATCTAGCCGCCCACGTTATTTCTACGGTCGCGCATAAACTGATCTGAATACAAGTACTGGTCTAGCGAACGTGATTTTCCCCCACCACAGCTCTCTCTCTTTTTCTCTCTCTCTGTATACATATATACACACACTCTCTGTCTAAAAAAGGTATAGAAATAAAGTTCTAGATTGCACAGACCACTTTAACCTCAGATTGGGAGTACACCTTGCCACAGTGTCACCAGTACAGTTTCAGGACCGTCTGCTGTGGAATTACAAAATAAGAGCCCCCACAACTTTAAAATTTCCACTGTTTTGTCTCTTTTTTTCAAAAAGCTATAGAAATAAATGTTCTGGATTGCACAGACCACTTTCACCTCAGAGTGAGAGTACACCTTGCCACAGTGTCAGCAGCACTGTTTCGGGACTGTCTAATATGGAATTACAAAATAAGAGCCCCCACAACATTAATATTTCCACTGTTTTGATTCTATTTTCACAAAGCTATAGAAATAAAAGTTCTAGATTGCACAGACCACTTGCTGACTGATGTGGACTGTCTGATGTGGAATTACAAAATAAGTGCCCCACAAAACATACTGTTGTGTGTGTACATTCATAAAGCTCACACACCTCCACTCCCCCCTTTCCCCAAACAGACACACAAAGAGAACTTCTATTTCTATTCCCTTTGTATGTATGCCTGTCCATCGAGCATGTTTTTGGACTTAGAATTACTTTTGGTGAACATTAATGTGTGCAATAGAATTGTCACTAAGATTTTTTTGTTAATACACATAACGAAATACTGCTGTTATTGCTAATGTTGCCTAAAGAAGTGAAAACGTGTGTGTCTTTCACTGCTCATCAATGTTTCTTTCTTAAGTATGCCTATTGGAAGCTTTCTCCTCTCTTTTCTTTGACCTGTACTCCCAAAACATCAAACATGTTAAACATATATATACATGCAAAGTTGGACAGATATGGCTCCACGAGAGTGATCTGTAGCAACTCATCAAACTTTAATACTACTTTCTGAGGGTTTTGGAACCACTTAGCATTCTTAGAGTCTTATCTTCTAAATGCTTTTCTTCATTTACGAACACTGATTCATTCCTCAAGGTAACACAATGAAATATCTTTAAAATTAATTGTATACCATATGTTAATTTATTTATTTAATTTATGTTTATTGCCATGATGCTGTAGTGCTACATAAACTAAGCTTAACTGGCATGACTATTTGGAATTTACACAATTTAATAATTAATAAAATCAAATAGTGTTTTTCTTCACTGCTTGTCCTATTTTGGCACAATCCTTAAATTTCACTTGAGTAGTTAAGGGCACCCATCTTGCATAAAATTGAACTGCTATGTCAAACATATTCTACCTGCCTTCCTGATATAAATTAAGGGGAGACACTGCAGGCAAAAACAGTTTTTTCATGCACCTATCAAGTTTGAGACTTTGGGCTTTTTGGTTTTTCATAAAGTGTTTTTTAGACTAGTGGAAAGAAAACCTTTTACAAATACTGTTTTAACTTTGTGTCAATAGATTTCAATTACAATGCATATTTTTAAAGGCCGTTTTCTCAAAATGAGTTTTTTCTTCAACACTGAGGTATAAATCTCCACTTCAGTAACACTTACACCAAACTTTACATTTTTATTCCTGTCTATATCCTAAAGTTTTTTACAGAGGGATTTGTTCATATATAATTTGCTTGATTTTATTTATTATTTTATTCCTCAATAAATGAGATATCCAAAATTCCCTCTTTTGACTCTGATTTGTCAAAAAAAATAGAATTTTGAAACTGACTTCATCCAGTGTTTAGATTTTTGTACTAGAAATGTATGCAAATTAGCACATATATTTTATTAAATAATGCCTAATTTGCATATTTAAACCTAACATTTTAGAAATCTCGTACTATAAATTTTTATTTGCATTTTTTATAATACGGGGCAGCCGTGGCCTAATGGTTAGAGAGTCGGACTTGTGACCCAAAGGTTGCAGGTTCGAGACTCAGGTCCGGCAGGGATTGTAGGTGGAGACTGTGAATTACCAGCACTCTCTCCACCCTCAATACCACGACTGAGGTGAGACCCTTGAGCAAGGCACCGAACCCCCAACTGCTCCCCGGGCGCCGCAGCAATGGCTGCCCACTGCTCTGTGCGTGCGTGCGTGCGTGCGTGCAGGCACTTGGATGGGTTAAATGCAGAGCACAATTTCCGAGTATAGGTCACCATACTTGGCCTCACGTCACGTCCTTTCAATCCTTCCATTATCAAAGTAATCTACCAATTGGGTAATGTGATAGCTATTAGTTAATTTTTTTACCCTATTCACCTGCAGTGTCTCGTCTTAA
>JAZGTJ010020404.1:0-10408 GCA_036877575.1 Botia almorhae
GCCTTTCGGAAGCAACAGAAGATACTTGCATGTTTCTCGGAAGACAAATTAAATACAATTTACATAGATCTTCTAATGCAACAAGTTTCCCTCCCCTGACTCTGACAAAACATTCATAGATCATCCAGGTAACCACACACATGCCACTTTCTGTTCATTTTTACTTAATAAAAAATAACATGCTTTGGTATAATAACTCTTTTTTTGTTGAAATTATTTACATTTTCACAGATTCTACAAGGGGTGCCTAAACTTTTGCATACCACTGTACCATCCAGCGAGTCCGGGATCGGTTCCACTGGCTTGGACTCGACGCTGAGGTCAAGGGATTCTGTCGTGCCTGTCCCACCTGTCAAATCACGGTGCCCAGGTCTCCTCCCCCCAGCCCACTCATCCCCTTGCCCATCATTGAGGTGCCCTTCGAGCGCAACGGAATGAATCTAGTGGGGCCGTTGCCTAAGTCTGCCCGAGGGCATGAGCACATCCGGGTCATTGTGGATTACGCAGTTGAGGACGATGGTCTACCACCCCCAAACTGACGGCCTCGTTGAGCGCTTCAACCAGACACTCAAGCAAATGCTTCAATGAGTGGCCGCGGAGGACAGAAGGTATTAGGATCTCAAGGTCCCCTATGTCCTCTTCGGCATCCGGGAGGTACCCCAGGCCTCAACGGGCTTCACCCCCTTCGAGCTCCTGTTCGGCCGTCAACCCCGAGGGCTCCTTGACATTGCACGGGAGACGTGGGAGCAGCAGCCTGCCCCCCACCGCACAGTGGTCGAACATGTGACGCAAATGAGGGACCGCATCGACCGGATCATGCCATTAGTCCGGGAACACCTCAGCAAGGCACAACAGGCCCAACAGCGACACTACAACCGGCCGGCGCAGCCACGGGAGTTCCAGCCGGGTGACCGAGTCATGGTCCTGGTCCCCACCTCGGCCTGTAAGTTCCTGGCCTCCTGACAGAGCCTGTATACAGTCCTGGAAGGAGTTGGACCGGTTACCTACAGACTGCGTCAACCAGGGAGAAGGCACCCGGAACAGCTCTACCACATTAATCTCCTGAAAAAGTGGCACAGGACCCGGGACCAGGTTGCCACCCTCAGTCTGACGGACCCTGTGGTTGTGGACGTCAACCCCCACCTATCAGCCGCCCAGAAGGCCGAGCTGCAACACCTGATCGGTCAGTTCTCCGACATGTTCTCCACCCAGCCCGGGCAGACCAACGTGATTCAGCACGACATCAAGATGCCCCCTGGAGTGATCATCCGGCAACGGATCCGGCAAGTCCAGCATATGTTGAGGTTAGGAGTCATCGAGCCCTCACGCAGCCCTTGGTCCAGTCCCATAGTAATGGTACCAAAGCTGGATGGCACCCTCCGCTTCTGCAATGACTTCCGCCACCTGAATGCAGTCTCTGAGTTTGACGGTTACCCCATGCCTCGAGTCAATGAACTGCTGGACCGGCTGGGACGGGCCTGGTACATCACTAGTACCGGACCCTCCCCTTCGGGCTCCACGGGGCACCCGCGACGTTCCAGAGGATGATGGACCTGCTGCGGCCCCATCAAGCCTATCAAGCCTATGGTAATTCACTCGGAGGCATGGGAAGACCACCTGGACCGTCTGCGGAGGGTGCTCTCGGAACTCCGGCGGGCTGGACTGACCATCAACCCCCGCAAATGTCACCTAGCACTCTCGGAGGCCAGGTACCTGGGATTTCAAGTTGGCCGGGGTCTCATCCGGCCCCAAGAGAAGAAGGTCGAGGCCATCTTTAACGCTCCAGCGCTGCGGACGAAGACTCAGGTACGGGCCTTCCTGGGGTTGGCGGGATATTATCGCTGTTTCATTCCTAACTTCTCCTCCTTAACCAGCCCCCTGACAGACCTGACCAGGAAGGGGCAGCCCGAGAAGGTGCAGTGGACCCCAGCAACGGAGGAGGCGTTTGCCCGGATCAAGACGGCCCTCACCTCGCCCCCCGTGCTCCGCGCTCCAGACTTCAGCTGCCCCTCCTGCTGCAGACGGATGCCTCCAAAACAGGACTGGGAGCCGTCCTGTCTCAAATCCAGGAAGGTGAGGAGCATCCCGTCATTTACATTAGCAGGAAGCTGTCCCCGGCCGAGAAGATATACGCCACTGTGGAAAAGGAGGCCCTGGCCGTCAAGTGGGCAGTCCTGGAGCTGCGATATTACCTCCTGGGCCGAAAATTCACCCTGGTAACAGATCACGCCCCCCTACAATAGATGGCCCGCGCCAAGGACACCAACGCCAGGGTGACGCGCTGGTTCCTCACGCTCCAGGATTTCCAATATGAGGTACGTCACCGAGCCGGGACCGCCAACACCAACGCCGACGGACTCTCCAGCATGTGGACGGCTTATGCAGGTCTGTTTGGGGACTCCCAGGACCAGGCCGACACTTGGGGGGGGATGTGACGAGTGTCTCCAGGCTCATCAGCGTCGCCCTGGAAACCAACACGCCACAGCTGCCCATACTCATCTCCGGCGGATTGGTCACAGCTGCAGATCATCAGCGGGATCATCTCTATTGTTTTCTCCTCCCGCAGAGAGCAGTGAGTGGCTGACCGCCCACACCAGAGCATGCCCGGACACCCCGCTTTCACTGGTTTGAGGAGCACCAGGAGCACGAGTCACGCCAGTCTCACATCGTCCCTTCATCCCCTTTATCTCTATCATTTATTATTGTAATAAATCCACCCTCCGGGGCTTTATCACGCAGCTTATCTTGTTGTGTGTTTCTTCACCTGTGACAACTGGTGGAGAATGCGGGCACTTTGAAGGAAGAATCACCGACAAGCATTTGTGCAGCTCATCACTTCACCCGTGACAGTATGTTATTGAAAAAGGTTTTCTTTTATTGCAGGTAAACCATACTTTAACAGAAAATTTCATTTTATAATTACAGGCTAGACAAAAGGATAAACGTTAGGCAGCCAAGGGTCGAGACAGGCAGAAAACAATACAAGACAATATAACAAACCACAGTGAAAGGGCAGGCGGCAAACAATCAAAAACAGAAACAATCCAAATCATACACAGAATACACCAAACAAGAAAACGGAAAAACGCTCAGAAATAAAATGCCGGGCAAATCAAGACTTGATATAAGGAACAGACAGCGGAGCGCTCTTTCGAGGTCCTGGTTGGCCCGTTCACACTGCCCATTGGTCTGTGGGTGAAAGCCTGACGACAGACTCGACGTGGCCCCGATCTGGCGACAAAATTCCTGCCAGAAACAAGAGATAAACTGCGGTCCCCTGTTAGACACGATGTCAACCGGAAGGCCATGCAACCGGAAAACATGGTAGACCAACAACTGAGCAGTCTCTCGGGCAGAGGGTAACTTTGGAATGGGAATGAAATGGGCCGCCTTGATTCAAGTTGGGATAAAGGAAATATGTGACCCTTAGGGGGTTCGGCGCCGGGCTTGAGCTCTATAGCGCAATCAACTGTCTGATGTGGGGGTAACCGGGAAGCCGTCTTAGGGCTGAAAACTTTTGATAGATCCTCGTATTCATGAGAAATATTTTCGTTAAAGGGCTTTGGGATCTGCAACCTTTTTTGGGGATTTGCAACTTTCTAAGCATTTGACAGAAACAGTTCGTATCCCATTGTTTCAGCTCTCCCTCCTTCCAAGAAATAAAGGGCTCATGTTGTTTTAGCCAGGGGAGACCTAAAATAACTGGATGTCGAGGTGAGGAGATAACATATAATTGTAGTGTTTCCTGATGGATGCTGCCTACTTGTAAGGTGATGTTTTCAGTTAAGCTCGTTCTCCCTCCTTCTCCTATCGGTCTCCCATCTAGCGCCTCCACTGTTAAAGAACAAGGAGATGCAGACAAAGGAATACAGTGTTTCTGAACAAATTCCTGGGAAATGAAATTACTAGCCGCCCCTGAGTCAATTAGAGCCACAGTATTCAGAGTCTGGTCTGCTAACAATAAGGTGACTGGTAAAGTCATATTGGTTGGTCCTTCAAAAACAACGGAGTTAACACTCACCCTTGGACAGTCATTCCGTGGTCAAACTGGTCAGGAGGATTTGAGATGTCCGGATTCTCCGCAGTAGAGGCAGAGGTGATTCTGGATCCGTCTTGCTCGTTCCTCTTGTGTTAGATAAGTGACTCCCAGTTGCATGGGTTCAACCTGTTGGACTCTCTCTGAAAGATGCACATAGTTAGTTCTCCAAGAATTAATTAAATTATCTAACTGAATTGTTAGATCAATGAATTTGCTGAGACTACTACCCTCGTCTCTACAGGCGAGTTCTGATTGAAGCTCTGGGTTGAGATCCCTCCGAAAAAGCAGTTTAAGAGTATTCTCAACCCAGTTTGTCTGAGCTGCTAAAGTCTGAAAACTTAATGCATACTTCGAAGCTGTTTGTCTCCCTTGAACCTGGGTGAGGAGTTGTTCTCCAGAGCTCATACCTCCCGTTGGGTGTTCAAAAACTTCCCAAAACCGCTGAAGAAAAATCTCAAAGGTAGGAAAAATTGATCTATCTGGACTCCAAACCGCTGTTGCCCAGTCCAGTGCCTTTCCGGTGAGGAGAGAGCACACGAATGCTATCCTACTAGAATCATTTGGGTAGAGAGAAGGCTGTTGATTAACGAACAACAAGCATTATAATAAGAAACCCTTACATTTAGCCGTAGAATCATCGAATTTCTCAGGAAAAGCAAGTCGTGGGCTTACCGGAGAGGTTGAACTGGGCATTGGTGGACTAGGCAGTGTTGTAGCGGCGGTCATCTTGGAAGGCGTCAGTTGTAATCCCTGTAGCGCTTTGACTAGTTCCTCGGTCAATGAGGTCACCTCGGTCACCAGCGCAACACTATAAAAGCACACAACTCACAAGGTCACATTATCTGGTCTCCAATTTGGAAAAGGACTCATACTAATGCTAAGCTGCTTACCTGGTTCCATAATTTCAAGCTCTCTGATCTCCTTTGTCAAACCTGGTAAAAGAGATTACATCTTTCAGTGTCTTCATCTGTTTGTTAAAGGACTTAATATTTGCCAGTACTCACCCGCTTTCAGTTCCATTCATTTATTCATCTGTTCAATAAATCTGCCAGTTTGGTTTTAATAACATCTGTGACCTTTTTGCTTTGTAACATCTTGCTTTGTAGAACAACATTTCTGCAAATCATTAATGCCTTAAGCCATTTATTTTTTCTTGTCACTTCTGTATGTGTTTATAATAGTGTGAAGGTCACAGAAACAGACAACTTCTGTTTTTACCTGTTTTTTCATTTCTTTATCAATACACAACTGTTCATCTTATACTTCTCCACCAAATGTCAATGTTGTTAAGACACTCTTTAACATCTGGGTTGGCAACAGGCAATTTATTATTAATAATTTATTAATATATTTTTTAAATCTTTATTGTACTATCAAGATCATGCCAAAATACTGGAATGAGACCTAAACAAGCGTAGCCTCCATTACCTAATAAATTACAACCACAAAATTGAATGACTTGCAATAGCCCTGCAGTCACAAAATAACATTGTAAAATGTGCCTCGATATTGAGTAATTTCTGTCTTTGCAATATAAGAAAAGACCACAGAGTCATCTGATATAAATTTTTTTTTAAATTCTACTGGCTGGGATAAACCTCATGTACTGCCCTGGGCAGCAGGAACCTGGACAATTCTTTACCACCAAGGAGCTCAAACCGTTTGTCTTTATTATGTTGACATATTTCTTTATGTGGTTTTTTTAGCTCAAAGCCAAAGTATTGATACTCCAAGATGTGGCTTTGGCTTCATGCAATCAATTAAAGATGACAAGTTTAAACACTGGCACAAAGAACATAAGGAGCATACTTGTCAACCCAGGAGGACCTGAGCGGCTGGAATTGGATTCAAGCCTAAACTGTAAAATCTAATAAATGTGTCCAAAGAGAACTAGCCTGCCGCAGCACAAACGTCACTTAGAAATGTTCCCCTAGACTGAGTCTTAGACGATGCTACATCCCTGCTAGAATGGGCTGTATGTGCCCAAAGGTGACAGTAAGTGACAGGCTTCATAGGCCAGGGTAATAGCATCTGTGATCCAGTGAGATGAGCACAGTTTTGTGACCGCATTACCTCAGTTGTGGCCACCAAAACAGACTAAGAGCTAAGAGATCTTATGCCACTGGCCTAAGCGGTGGACAAAGATCCTCAAAGCTCTAACTGGCGACTCAAACTGTGGAGGACAGACCGTACCTCGGGTGACCAGCTACAGCAGGCACCCTGGTGATATAGTCTGGTCTAGGGTGCAAAACTAAGCCAGGGGCAAAATCACAACAGGCAGGGTCTACTGATAGAGCCTGTAGATTTCCTACCTTTTTGATCGATGTAAGAGCTAAAAGTAGAGCCACTTTAGGAGTCAGAAACATATCCAACGCTGACTTTAGGGTCTCAGATGGAGCCAAAGGTAAACCCCTTAAAACAATAGTATGGTCCCAAAAGGGGACCCGCATGTGACAGAAAAGCCTCAGCCGACTAGCACCATGCAGAAAATGGGGGGGGGGGAGGTCTCTCAATAGAGGCTTCATCAACAGGGTTATGGCTAGCAGACACAGTGACCACATAAACCTTGAGGGTAACCAGGGCCACACAGGGCAGTGAACCGGGTCAACATGGTGTCGCCCACACCATGATGCAATAAGTTCCTGGATGATGGATGAAAAGGTGTCCAAAGAGTACCTCCCCAGCTGAGAACAGGTAGCTTTTAAATCTTTTTCTGAGTTCCCCTACAGAGACCTAGGGGGACCTAGAGCCTCCCCACTTTCACATTGGAATATTGCCAAAACACAGGACGTTTTTCAGGTTCGCTTCTGGGGTGAAGCTTGCCAATATTGAATGCTTGCCTAGCCCTATCGCCTCACACCTTCACATAGGCGCATAGTGCGCAGAGGTCACCAACTTTCTGCAGAGTCAATCGCTACAGACCTCCAAAGTTCATGTGGCCTTTAGATTAGCTCAAGAACAGTGTGTAGAGAGCTTCATGGAATGGGTTTTCATGGCCGAGCAGCTGCATCCAAGCCATACATCACCAAGTGCAATCCAAAGCGTCAGATGCAGTGGTGTAAAGCACGCCGCCACTGGACTCTAGAGCAGTGGAGATGCCTTCTCTGGAGTGACGAATCACGCTTCTCCATCTGGCAATCTGATTGACGAGTCTGGGTTTGGCGGTTGCCAGGAGAACGGTACTTGTCTGACTGCATTGTGCCAACTGTGAAATTTGGTGAAAGGGGGTTTATGGTGTGGGTTTGTTTTTCAGGAGCTGGGCTTGGCCCCCTAGTTCCAATGAAAGGAACTCTGAATGCTTCAGCATACCAAGAGATTTTGGACAATTCCATGCTCCCAACTTTGTGGGAACAGTTTGGGGATGGCCCCTTTCTGATCCAACATGACTGCACACCAGTGCACAAAGCAAGGTCCATAAATACATGGATGAGCGAGTGTGGTGTGGAAGAACTTGACTGGCCTACACAGTATCCTGACTTCAACCCGATAGAACCTTTGGGATGAACTAGAGTGAAGACTGTGAGCCAGGCCTTCTCGTCCAACATCAATGTCTGTCCTCACAAATGCGCTTCTAGAAGAATGGTCAAAAATTCCCATAAACACATACCTAAACCTTGTGGAAAGCCTTCCCAGAAGAGTTGAAGCTGTTATGGCTGCAAAGGGTGGGCCGACGTCATATTAAACCCTATGGATTAACAAAGGGATGTCACTTAAGTTCATATGCGTCTAAAAGCAGATGAGCGAATACTTTTGGTGATATAGTATATAGTATCTTTTGCTCCTCAGAAGCAAGTCATACAATCAAAAAGGTTAACTAGGCATGTGTTAGATTTGCAAAATAAAAATATGTCTGATTAAAAAGAATATATCAAGTTTACTTATGTTAAATGATTCATTCTTGTTATTTGTAACTAAATTAAGAAATAATCAAATGAATTTGATCAGCACCTGTTGATTCAATGAGACTAACACGCTTCAAGAAACATTGGTGCTAATTTTGTAGCGATCAGACAATAGATGGCGCTATGGCAGTTGCAAACATTCAAAATGGGACGTTTCAAATGATTTGTGTAACGATAAAATTACTTTTTATTAAAAAACAGGATTTTTAGATACCTCCTAAATAATTCCTAATATCTTTAGATGTACACAAACGTCTTCAAGTGCTTGAACACTCATAATTCTCCCCAGGTGAAGAACAACAGACACACAGGAGACATGGAACCAGGAAGAATTAATGTGCGACAAACACAGGCGAGATCGTTGGAGCATGGAGTAACAGTTAAGTAGTCCTTTACAATTAACAACACCAAACAAGAAGTGCTGGCTTGGTGTGTGCTTATAACCGGTGAGATAATGGAATAATAAAGGTGATCAATGTTCTGGGAAATTGATGAATTGATGTGGTTCACAGCAAAAATTAGAGTGTTGAAATTTTAGTGTTAAACTTTTTTGAGTTGATTTCAACACTCAAAAAGTAATTCTAACACATTCAGAGTAAAATCTTGCTAGCGTTGGGGTTATTTGAGTTGATGATCAGTGTTAAACCAACTCTTTGAGAGATGTAATTAAACTCCACCCACGCATTTCAGTTTGTCATCAGAGATATCACTGCCATTATATTTGTATAGGTTTGGACGGTAAGTAAAATGAAATAAATTAGAAAAAAATAAAGGATGTTGCAGTCAAGGTGTTGGCCACATTGGCTTTGCGATGTGACTATTGCATTGGCACATTGTGATATTGATGCTAAAATGATGTGTTCTTCAGTTACACCAATTTGCATTATCAAATGCCTTTGGACGTCGCAGTTAAGATGCTGGTTTAGGTCAAGTATGACAAATAACATCACAAGTACGTGAAGTTGGATTGTATTGAAGGGCAGTTTGCTTTTTTGCAATTTCATCTAATAGATTTGTTTTATATCATTAAATTAAAATGAGTAAAAATATAATTAAAATATGATATAAGATTCTCATGTACCCTCCATCTCACGCTACCCTCCAGCTCACTCCAGCTCAGCACATACTATTTTGTAGATGAGGATACATTGCAAAGCATTTTAGCCATCTTTAAAGTCTGCTTGAATAAGAATATCGACTTAAAAACATATTCAGTGTTTTCTTATCTTTTTCAGTCATTGAGAGATTTTGCTTGCCACCAGATGCAAAAGTGATATACAAGGATGCAACAGGGACAGAAGTTGATGAAGAAATATTTAGCAACCTCATTGGTCAAGGCAATATGGAGCTGACTGTTTTCTCAAATGATAGTTTGTTTTATTAAATTTAAAAGTAGGCAAGTATTATAAAGCAGTCAGAATAAATATATGATAAATAAGCAACTTCATGTTTCTGACCCTTGTGCTGGTCAACAAAATATATGTAATATTTTCTGATTCTGTAGAATTTTTAGACTCCTTTTTTTAGATGTCTGACTCAAGAAGCAGCTCAAGTGCATCAACTGTAGATGAGGTACCTAATAAAAGAATAAGAACAGAGGAGGCAGCTGCACTATCTGCTAAACAGGTTAGAACAAAGCGTGAGTCTCCTAGGGAGGAGAGTTCACCCATAATAAAAATTATGTCATTACTCACCCTTGTGTTATTCCAAATCCAGAAGATTTTCATTCACATTTAAATTTTGCATGTCCTTTTTTTTTAATAACTGCGTATCCATTGTGGAAATTAATATTGCTAATTTGATGTCTTCTCTCTTCCCTACTAAAGTAATTGGAGAACAGTATGCTCTTGGCAAAGTGATGCTGATCCCCTTCCTCAGAAATCCATATTCCAACAAATGTTACATAATCTTTATTTTTTGCCTAGCACTGTAGTGTAATATGTGCAATGTTATGACGCAGGCTGTTTAAAAAAAATATTTTTGGAGATTTTTTTCCCTGAACATGACAAAGGATTAAAAAAACGTCTATTTCAGAAACACTTCTATGTTGCTGAAAGCAACACTGGATATATCACCTGGTGTTTAAAAACTGCCACCAGATAGCCCTAGTGATGTTTCACCAGGAGGCCCTAAATGGCAAAGGGCTACTAATTTTGAAGGGCAACTTTATGGGGATGCTTGCAAAGAGGTCATGTCTTTGCTCAACCATACCACAGACAGGTCCCCTAGGGTGAGAGAGACCTTTCAACATCGCCAGACCAGGGCTCTAGTGCTTATATCCTCACCACCTTTCCAAGATTCCTGGATACAAAAGGACTGGTAAGTTTGGAATAATGTTTTCAATAGCATACAACACTGATCATTAACTGGCGGCCCGCTGAGCCGTTCAATCCGGCCCGCGACTGGATTCCAAAATTGTGAGGATCAAAAAGAAAATAGTGGTCCACACTATTAACCCTCTGGGGTC
>JAZGTJ010020405.1:0-10408 GCA_036877575.1 Botia almorhae
CTGCTTTTGACAGACACGACAAGACCAAAGCGTGAATGTGAGGTGGACGGTCGAGATTATCACTTTGTGTCGTCACGGGAACAGATGGAGAAAGACATTCAGAACTATCGCTTCATAGAGGCTGGCCAATACAACAGCCATCTGTATGGAACCAGCGTCCAGAGTGTCAGACAGGTGGCAGAACAGGTGAGACAGACAAACACAGATGCGAGAGAGAGACAGGTAGAGAGAAACTCATGGCTTGTGCTTGTGTGTGTGTTTCTTAGCAGGGGAAACACTGTATCCTAGATGTTTCTGCTAACGCTGTCAGACGGTTACAGGCGGCTCAACTTCACCCAATCACCATCTTCATCAGACCCTCCTCCCTCCAGAACATATTGTGAGTGTGTGTGTGGTACAGGAATTCTTTGTGTGTGTGTGTGTGTGTGTGTGTGTGTGTGTGTGTGTGTGGTACAGTAATTCTTCATGAGTGTGTGTGTATGTGGTACATTCATAAATGTATATGTGTGGTACAATAATTCTTCATGAGTGTGTGGTACAGTAATTCTTCGTGTGTGTGTGTGTGTGTTGGTTTCAGGGATATAAACAAGCGTTTGACAGAGGATCAGGCGCGGAGAGCTTTAGACCGAGCTGTTAAACTGGAGCAGGACTTCATCGAGTGTTTCTCAGGTGAGACACAGCAGCTGTTTCATTCCATTTCAGCTCTGTTAGTCTGTAACTTGTCCTCATTATTAACATGGGAGGCGGTTTAAACATTAACGACATTTAATGAAGTTAATTTAACAGTTTGGGAGGAGCATGATCATGTAATCCAACCAATCATCACAAAGGTGATTGAAAGTTTTGATGCTTCACAAAAAAAACCTTTTAAGATATTTTTTGTATGTTTAAGATGTTTATTTGTATGCTTTAGTATGTCAGTAAGAATATCAATGATAGATTTTCAGCCGCTTTTTAGCATTAATTGTAGTTATGAAGTGAGTCCATGTTATTAAATGAAGAAAGTGTGAAAACATCTCAGAACACATGAACTACTAACCTGTAGATCTACAGATGTGAGCAGGTCAACCGATGACATCAGCAAAGTCACCCAATTTCATTGAATTCATAGAATTAATCAGCAACATTTGTCCCTTTTTACATTACAGAGAATGTTTGGAAATCTATATTTATATTTATTATTGACACTAATGCAAACATATATAAAACATGTTTTAATATTTTTATTTATGGATTCTAATTCCAATAAAGTTGCATTAGGAATATTAAAAACTATTTTGTGTGTGTGTAGCGATTGTTGAAGGTGACAGCTTTGAGGAGATCTACCATCATATAAAGACGGTGATCGAAGAACATTCTGGACCATATATCTGGATACCAGCAAGAGAGAGACTGTAACACACACACACACACACACACACACACTTCCTTCAGGTTACACAGGAAGTTTTCAGTCAATCTTTCAGTGTGTTTGTGGATGAAGGCTGGTTTACACTGCAGAAAGAGAGAAATCTGAAGAAATCCGACTGCTGGTTTCTGATGATGTTGTGTGTGATGTTTCAGAGGATGATGAATGCTGTTTTGCTCACAACCGTCAGCAGGAGCGCACAGTTATGTGTATATGTTAATATCATCATAAACAAAGGTTTGCTAATATTTTGGGCAGTTGTGGTCAAACAGGGATGCCTACCTCATCGTCATAGTAACAGAAGAGCATGAGATTATGTCAGTGACTACCTTTACATGGACAGTGGTAATCAACTATTATTCTGAATATGTCAATATTTTGATTAGGTGTTTACGTAAGTTATGTAAGTTATTGACACACGTCATCATGTCCCCATGTCACACCGTCCAACATTCCCTCCAGAATTTCACGTTATCAACATACAGTTCATCTTCGCTATGGTACCATATAGTTTTTGGTGTTTCATTCTTTATTTAACGAAAGTTTACTTTTAGCGCATTTAATTACTTATCATGCTATACTTGCAAATAGACAACAGCGGATACGAATGATCCAGCAACAGGCCTCGGCACTTTTATCCAGCATTTCATTTATGTTTACCGTCAGACAGTTGACCACTGCCGTGATGTGAAAACTTCCACACAACGTTAATAGTGTGGTTCAACTGCGCATGTGTCTTTAATGCACTTCCATAATGCCACTAAAATAGGAATACTTCATTCCAATACAAATTTAATTCAATGTTGCTACAGCTACATCGAGTATGATTTTAGTTGGATTAAGGTAATCACAAATTGCTGGTGGTAGTTTCTTAATCTGAATATTGTCAGACTGTTAAGATTGGAATATTGTCCATGTAAACATTTCACAGCTGAAATCTGACCACAGCAGTGTGAGCTGTGTGTGTGTGTAATGCTTCCATTGATGATGATGCAGGTGTTAATGTGTGTTTTTTTCTGTTGACGATTGTGAGCTTAGTGAGTGCAGTACAATGTCTGAGGCAATATAGACCTGAAACATGAGCACTGAGCACTTTACCAACACACACACACACACACACACACAGAGAACACTGACACACTCACTGACACACACACACTCTCTGACACACAGATACAGAACACTGCCACACTCACAGATGCACATACACACAAACACAGACACACACACACACACACAGAACATTGACGCACTCACAGATGCACATACACACAGAACACAGACACACACACTCTGAAACACAGATACAGAACACTGCCACACTAACAGATGCACACACAGAACACACACACACTCTCTGACACACAGATACAGAACACTGCCACACTCACAGATGCACATACACACAGAACACAGACACACACACACACACTCTGAAACACACACTGATACGGTCTCATTGTGACGTATCTTTATAGGGCTACTGTTTACATATAATAAAACTCTTTAAACTGCGAGAGATGAGTGTGTGTGTGATAGAGAGAGCAGTAGTGCAGACAATTAATATTATTCTGTATGAATATTTAGCTGTGCATACCAACTCATGAACCAATGGGGCTTTAAACACACAAACACAGCACTAGTCCTCTGAGCCAAATCTACCCACAATGCACCTGTTTCTGCCCATACAAACACACAGCCAGTAAGACACAGCTGTGTCTCCCAATTCTCACTACACAACTCACAGTGCTACAACATTCAACCAAAGTGTTTCTCAGCTTTACTTTGTGTGTTTTCTTTCAGTTTCTGGTGTACAGATTCATGTCTGACACATTTAAACACAGTTATTCTGCAAGAGAACAGATGAGCTGTATAATGTGAACGAATGAAATCATAAATATATTTCCTGTTGTACACTAGCTCTAAAATACTGAGATGATACATGCATTAAAATGTTTTAATAATTGCACAGTGTCAGTATTTTACTGTGAGCTGATTGGTTGTGTGGATCAGAAGAGTGACAGTGCTGCTTTACACATCCTTTATCCTGCACAAACAGAACAAAAGCCACTGACACCTGCTGTATCATTGTAACATGTTCAATGTAGCAGTGGACTGATGTTTTATCTGAGCTGAATCGTTCAGACTGAATTAGGATCAAATTCAGACAGTTCTGCTCACTTGTTTGTATGATTTATTAAAAAGATTTGTTTGTGAATTGTGTGTCGGCAGTTGATGTCGTGATTTGAAGTATTCTGAAGGTTTGCCTGGTCCGGTTTCAACTGTTATCTGTCAACTGTACAGATGCACCACTCTACAGTAAACAACAGTTTATGAAAAACAGTTTATGGGTGTGTTATTGTATGTGGTACAATACCTGTATTCTGTATGGTCAGTACATGCATCCGTGTGGGTGTTTTTACTAATAATAACCAGCAGGGGTCAGTGTGTGTGAGGTGTTTGTGTGTAAAGAATATTACATAGATACATCATCTTTCGTAGAAGAGTTGAGTGGAGCCCGCAGCTTGATCAGACAGCATCGTACTCCTGCTGATCCTCATCTTTACGTCTACAGTTTTTTACTTAAATACCTGCAACTGTTTTACTCTCTGTACTGATTTAGGGACATTGTTTGTTGTGCTTTGTTTAATGTAACTGCTTTGCCAATAAAACATGTAAAATATATGCCATGCAAGTAATGCACTTCTAAAGTTCAATTGAGAGGGGAGAGAGACACATAGAGACAAACAGAGACAGATAGAGAGGAGGGAAAGTGTTACTCATTTCTCATTAGGTTCTGAATGAAGTTTTAAAGGACTCTGGTGTTTGAATCTCAATAATACACTGGGTTATTTGTCACCCAAATTATTACTGAAATACAGGTTCCTGAATCTCAGCAGTTGTGTGTCGGTCATAAACATTTTCAGAAACACACACTGACTGCTTCAGACGATGCTTCACAGTGAGAGGCTGGTCTTAAGCTCTGGACATTGTTATTCTAAACAGTTTTTAACTTTGACCTTTGCTACTGACATGCATTTTACCAGAATATATTTTGATGAAGCAAAGTGTCTCGTTGCAGGTAAAAATCGAATCAAGATGGTGGAACAGCTCATGGTCTGTGTATATAGATAATAGATAAAATCCTTTATGAAATCAGCAGGAATTTGATATGTTTTTAGCTCAGATACGTCTCACTTTTTACGATCTCCTCGCCTTGCTGTGTTACAGGCATTGTGTTCCTGCTCATCTCTCATGATCAGTGAGATCACAAGGTAGGAATTTGCCCTCATATCAAACATATCGTCTGTCTGTCTGAAGGACTGTTTGTGTGTGTGTGTGTGTGTGTATGTGCACGGCTGCAGCCCAGCAGGAAGTGGGATGTCCCATTCAAAGAAAGAGGCTTGGGGGAAACAGGAGCCAGAGGTGAGACACTCTATTCCTACTTTCTGATGTCATGAGGGCCACTAGAGTGGGTTAACAGGCATCTCCGTGGTGGCCCCTGGGGGCCCCTATTGTCTGTCTGTGTGCGTGCATGTCTTTATTTGGGGTTAATGTGTGTGTCGCTTCTTTCATTACAAAAATCTCACACACACAGAGACACAAACACAGATGAAAACTGTTCCAAACAAAAAACAGATAAAAACAATAAAGTCTTTAAATGTTACAATCTCATTGTGTAAACATTTAATGTCAGTGTGTGAACCTCTCACATGACAAATCAGATTCAGGGCTTTTATTTCAAGAGCTGCACACCTGTGTCACTCTTCTTTTGCTCATAATGAGATTTCTGCTTGGACAGATGAAGTGAATTCAAACAGAGACTCGATATTGCTTCCAGTGTAAATGAAACAGTGTCCAGACTGGAGCCAGTGAGAGAGTTTCTGTGAAGTGCATCACAGAGAGAGAGAGTCTCTCAGTTTTTCAGTTTCAATGTAAATGTGCTGTCTCACTCTCTCTCAGTTTTTCAGTTTCAATGTAAGTGTGCTTTATTGGCATGACAAAAACTGTACATTTGTATTGCCAAAGGAATTACAGCTGGGCTGCTTACAAATATTGCACATATGTATTAACAGGAAGAAACAGAATAATAATAATAGTAATAATAATAATATATAAAAGTTTTAAGCGTGTAGTGTAAAATGAATGACTAATGTATGCAAGTATGTAAACCAGAAATAAAATAATGGATTAGATCGATTTACAGAAGCAACATATACATGTAAGTAATATAATAGAGTAATATGGCATAATATAATGTACATGTGCTGGAAACATCAGATCAGATTGAGTGTTTTCTCTTCTATCTCTTTGTCTCACTCTCTTTCGCTATCTCACTCTATAGTCTCATATTGAAGTGTTTCCTGTCTCCCTTATTCAGACAGACAGTCTGTGATGATTGCCATGAGTTCATTGGACATGTCTCAGGTGAACAGAACCCTGTGTGGAGTAAGTCTGTGAGCTACAGGTAAAGATACAGACAAGTGGACGGGTGGGCTGGTTTTGATGTGTCTGTATTGTGTGTTTTAACAGGCTCTTTGCTCAGAATAACACAGCAGTCATTGGATTAAACACACACACACACACACAATGTNTATTGTGTGTTTTAACAGGCTCTTTGCTCAGAATAACACAGCAGTCATTGGATTAAACACACACACACACACACACACACAATGTATGTAAAACAGGGAGTGACTGCAGTAACACTTCACACAATACAACATTACATTGCAGTGAAACTCACAAACGCACACATTTACACACAAACACATCTAAAGAGCAGCAGTTCGTTCAGTCTGCCTGTCAGTCTCCATTTCGGTTGTCAAATGACTTTATTAGCATGATTGTTATTCATACAATATTGACAAAATATTGACACACAACAGGCAGTATCACTGAAGAATAGACATTTATAAATCTTTATTATAGTAAGGAGAACTGGCCTTCTCGGTTGAGTCTGGGGAGTTTTGGTTGGCTTGCTCACTGGGAGAATACTTTATCACACTCTTCTTTTGATTTCGGTAATGCTGATGTACATTTCATGGTAATATTGTCAATTATTTATGCATGTTATTATTCTCCCATTTATCATGCCAACATTGGGAATTATATCATCCATAAACCTATTACAATCTCAGCATTGTTATTTGGTGTAATTCATATGTCTTATTCGGAAAACAAAATAATTGTAATAGTGCCATGAACTATATGTATTCTATATATGTTACAATTTTCTTGTGTGCTTTTTTATATGTAAAGCTGCTTTGCAACAATGTAACATTGTGAAAAGTACTATATACAAATATTTTAATTTGAGCTGAACAAATAGTGTCACATGGAGCTTCATTCAGCACAGTTATTGATAGTTACCATGACAACCATACTGTCCTGTACAGTTCTCCAGCTATACTTACAGTAAAACAAAACAAACAAAATGCATGATTTCTGGCATTTTAATTTCTGTCTTAACTGTTAAAATATCAGACTTTTACTGTAGTAATAATGTAACTGGATTATATGTTACAGTGACAGAAAATAAACTCTGTTAAAACACTTCACACTGTCCTGAGTTTTTATACTCAGCGAAGGCATTTTCACAATGAGCGCGACAATAAAGCAAAGCGATTTGCAGACAAATCGTGCATTCACACAGAACACAAATCCAACTAATTCACATCTGTCAGATATATTGTGCTAATTTGTACTCACATAAAACACTGTACTTTCCAGCTGATCAGCTGACTTTTCCTATATTCAAATCTTAAACCATTAGCAACCTCACAGAACCACATGTAAAATAAGTGTGTGTGTGGTGTGTGTGTGTGTGTGTGTGTGCGCGTGTGTGTTCTCATGGTTCCATCACTTTCGGTGCTGTTCAGTTTAAAGTTAGTTACATACAATAATCATTATCCATAAATAATGAAATGAAATAAAAGCAGGTGCTAGTTAAAGTATAAAATCAGTAAAAATGGTCAAATATATGAATATAAAGGTGTACTTTTAACCAGGGGCGCCGCTAAGGGGGGGAAAGTTAGGACAATTCTAAGGGCCCACGCCCTTTAGGGGCCCCCAGATATCTGCTTTATTAGTAATAACACTACTGGGGGGGCCCAACCTCATATTTTGTCATAGGGCCCAAAATTGCGAGCGGCGCCCCTGCTTTTAACATGTAATTATGGACAACAACAAGTGAAAACAGTAAAGAAATAAATACATGCTTAGTGTGTATATGAAGTGTCTGTACTGGACTGAGGCAGTGGTTTGTATGCAGGTGTCTGTCTTTCCCCAGTAACACCAGCATTTTTCTCACCACACCATCAAAAACTGACAGACAGACAGACACTACTTGTTATGTACATAAATACATACATTATACCTACAAATGGCTTGTTTTATGAAGTATAATCTTTTGGCAATATGTAACTAAAGAGAATTATGCCAACAAAAAACTTGAACCTGGATAGATTGTTTTTATAAGTATCGTGTAGTATTTAATCTTTTCTGACATTAAGCTTTAATGGCTCTTTTAAATACACTGAAAATATTTTACAAAAGCGTGCTCATGTTACACTGTAATGACAGGCAGGCGGACCAATGGATGGGCGTTTTTTATGGGGGCGGGGTCTGGGCGGGACTGGGGGCGGGGTCTGGGCGGGACTGGGGGCGGGGTCTGTACGCAGCCCTCTGTGTCTCGCTCTCCCGTCTTGAGTAAAAGTTCTCGTCGAGTAAAACTGCGTTTCTTGCTTTATTTTTTATTGTTAAGTTTACAGTGAAACGCAGCGACGAACGGAATGTACACGGATTGAAACAGATTACACGCTTCTCGGATGTAAAAGTTGTGCTTTTTGTCAGGATAAGGGACAGGCAAAGCTACACGGACGCGCGCAGCGGATTGAGTTTCAGTGAATCTGCATTCAATATTGAATTCATTCACACCCGATCTGGATCTAATTCTTCATTTTAATATGTGCGAACACACACCACGGACAATATAGGGTGGTTAAGGAACTTTGTTTCCTAAAGTTCTTCACAACAATTAATGTTGGGACAGTTTATTTGTTAAAAAGCTTATTTAAATATTTATAGAAAGTTTGGATTTATCGGCTAATAAGAATTTATTCTGGTCTGAATCTAATGAGCTGACAGCTGATTTCAGCAGGAGTTTGAAATGGGTCATGCTTGTTGGATTATTTCTCTGTTCTGGTTCGTGTTAACTGGGCTCATCACAGCGGAAGAAGGTATGACTGACATTTTATTACATTATTATTTAAGAAAATCAGTTCTGCACTATTAGTTATCATGTGAACAGTTCAAGAAAGCAAATTAAATGATGTTTAACTAAAACTATCAGAATATCTAGATTCTATAATTACACTAAATTATCATTCAGATTACAGGCACGTGACTTTGACTGTCATTGTTTTGGCAATTTGGTAAAACGTTTTTGATTTTACATTTGTGTAATTTTTTGCTGTAATAAAATTACAGTAATTATGAATAATTAAAATAAATAGAGTTATTGTATCATAGCAGAATTTGTTCTGTGTATAGATGGGCATTTCTTTAAACTAAACTACAAATCACAGCGTAAACTACAGTAACAAACTAACTACCGAACATCGCCAAAGTTTTTGGCTCTTTTGTGCCTGTGTGTGTGTGTGTGTGTGTGTCTAACGGGTGTCAGTGGATTGGTTCCATCTTTTACAATGCTTTGGGACACCTGGATTCCCACAGAGGAAGTACACTTTCTATGCAGCAGTACCAGAATCATCCAGCAACAGAAAAATGGACCAGTGTTCAGTTTAGTTACACATGTTTATTAACACGTTAATGAAACCACATCAGTAAAATACTGTTGACTTTAGTTAGTTTGAATTGTTTTAAATGTTTCAGAGCTGTCTGTGGTGTTATTAAGAATTGTGTGGATAACCCTCATGAGTATGTTGTTCCATTTGTTCTCCTGTAAGATCAACAATATCTGACACTAAACAAATAATGTGGACACATCCAGTAGTGATGTATGATGAGAGTCACCAAATCTGAATTCATGACAGAAACCCGTATACAAACATTAAATCACAGTGAATCAGATAACGCTGTAAACCCAGATTATTCTCTTACGTCAGTAAGACAGGAGGAGTCAGTGAAAGACCAGAAAATGGACAAAAAATCAAAGGAATAATTGGAAGTCATAAGGTTTGTGGTTTGGAAAACTCATTTCATGAGCTCATGTCCTCCTCCATCAGCGAGTGTTTTTCCATGCTGGTAAAGTTAACCAGCTGTGGTAGTTAATCTAGTGGGGTGGACACATGGCTGAAGCTCATTGTTGAAGAACAATAGACCAGCAGAAGCAGCTGAGAGCAAACAATAACACAAGATCTGTTTCTAAACCAGCTCAAGACCTTCAGTATGATTAACTGAAGAGATCATTAGAAAACCCCGTGTGCTTCATCACGGCTGTGGTTTCTTCACTCATGGATACAAACCGGAGGGAATTTGTCTTTTAAATTGCAGTAAAACCGGGCATGCAGAGCATGTGTGTGTACACACTGGGTTTGTTCGCGTCTGAATAGTGCTGTTTTGGATGTGAGCGATATCTGTGTTTGGGTTCAAGTGTTTATACTTTGGGACTGGAATTTTGTTTTATTATCGCAATGCATGTGTGTGAGGTCTTGATGTTCACAAATCCTGTTAACCAGATTTTTCTCATCAGAGAGACAGACATAAATAGAGGGATTAGCATGTGAAATGACCCTTGACCCCCTCATGATTCTCTCTGTAAGGGTCTGTCCTTGAGTCTTCTTTAACAGAGCCAAACTCAGAGCAGTTTAGTGGGGTTGATGATTGATGATGTGTGTAGATGTGATATCACACAAGCGATACATTGATGATGTGTGTAGATGTGATATCACACAAGCGAAACATTGGTGATGTGTGTAGATGTGATATCACACAAGCGATACATTGATGATGTGTGTAGATGTGATATCACACAAG
>JAZGTJ010020406.1:0-10407 GCA_036877575.1 Botia almorhae
TGACTTTGCTAGTCATTGCTAGCATCACTCTCTACCCAACTGTTGTCTCTGTCTTTGCTCTAATACCTCTTCATCCAGATCTTCTGCTTCTTCATCTTCCTCTAAGGTGTTGCTTCTCCTGGGTGGTTTTTTATGTACTGGGTTCAGTTTCTCGCTCTGGAACACACGGCCTGTCTCAGGGTGTTGACGCTCACCTGACAGTCTCTGGATCAGGTCGCTGTCTGCGCACTGCACACACACACACGTTTACTTAATTATCATAACAGGACATTCCACAGACTTCTATTGTTTATATATACCTGTAATAAATACGTATAATATTATTATATAATAATATATAATATAATAATATATATATATAACTAGATATAAATACAGAAAACGTAAAAAATAAATACATGTGTGTTTGTGTGTAATACATATATTTAAAAATAAACCCTATATTTGTAAAGCCTTTTTCTATACAGTTATAGAAATGCTTTCTATACAATTTGTCCCCAAAATTTGGTTACGTTGACACGCAAACCACACATACATTTATTGTTGACTCCATATCATATCTACAGTATTTTTATGGCTGCTAATGGAAATCCGACAGATATTTTAAGGAAGTATCTTGAAATTCAGTGACGACAGTATTTAGATACAGAAAGTGACCTTGATGTTAATGATGAAGTCAGGTGGCATTCGGAGGTTTTTAATGAGCTCGATTTGCTCCTGTATCTTCAGGTGCTCCTCTGACATTGATGGTAAACAGGCCAGAACATAACCTGCTCAACAACAGGTAAATACATTGTTAACAGGTTAAGGTACTACATGTTTGTTTATATGGGTGATCAGATTACCATTAGTTACAAATCTTGACCATTAAATTAAACTGGTGACATCTAAAACATCTTGTGTGATTATGTTTGGGTTATTTTAGTTTTGTCACACATTTACCGAAATGTTCCACGTCAGGTGACTTAAGCCGGTTAACAATTAACCTGACCATCATGTCCTCCGGAATTGTCTTCCCTTCAGCCAGAATCTTAAAAAGCTGAAACAGAAATATCATACATGACAGTCTGTTTACAACTGTTTACAGTGTATCAGTTATTTTTGTTGCGTGTGTTCAGCGAACAACAGCGATGCACACCTGGACACCTTGTTCGGTCTCATCACCGATGTGACTGTTGAGCAGATCAGTATCTAAACAACAACAAAACTGATCAGAAAGTCCTTATCTCACGATGGCAGTATTTATCAGAGAGACCTGACTGTAAATACCATCAATAAGGATACAACTCCAGGTCATGGCTAATTTTCTGGCAAGAGTAGATTTACCAACACCCTGTAAGTAAAACAAATAAACACACAATGGGGAAGACATCTTGAATAATGTTTATTTATTTATTTATGCATTGCTGAGAAACATCACGTTTTACGTTTGAGAGATGAGGATTTACGCTGGACACTCACTGGTTTACCAATGATGATGAAACAGGTCGGTTTGGAGAGCAGAATCTCTCTCTCTGCGTCATCCTCTGTGAGTTTATCCAGTAATGGGGAGGCGGATGCATTGCATACGGTGGGTCTCATTGCCGCAGAGCTGTTTGTTTACATCCGTTACGAAGCTTGTCCAACGAGTCAAAAGTTTAGTGTCAAATCATCAGTAATAATAAACCGGCATGAAAACAATTTGTTAGATTTGCCCCAATAATATATTTTAATTGTCCAACAACTGTGACGTAATCTTACATTTGCGCAGTAACTCAGTCTATCCAAAATTGATCAGCGTTTGTTATTCTATCTGCTTCTATGCTTTTAATAAACAAATCAGCCGTCCTTACTCACTTTAATATTAACAGCATTAACAGACTGTAGCGTCCATCTTTGGTCGCACTTCATTTGTTGAACAGTTGTCAAGGCAACCCAGCAGTATCCGGACAACCACCCGACAACAGACTGTAGTTGCTCAAAATAACCACCAGAGGCCAGTATTGAATATATTAAAATATGATGGGTCACGAGGGCCACTGTAGAGCTTCTTAATTTCATACATTTAATGTTTTTTGTAATTATTCTTAGTGCATAGCATTTATGAATTATTATTATTAATAGTATTATTTTATTTGAAGTGTTACTTAAGAACAAACACAAGAAAAACACTATATGACATGTAGAGAGAGATTTTGTATTCATAATTTGACAGGGGGTGACCTCAACACCCGCCAAAATAAAAAAAACAAGAAGATACCTCAACCTTAAGAACTTCAAAACAAATTTCAGCAAATAATAAAATATAACAAAAAATATCAATAAAAACACAAATGATTTGTACTGCTTTAAGCTCACGCAATGGTGGGTTTTGGCAGTACGTCTTTTCTTCTAGTTCATTAAAAATATGTAGCAGCCGGCCAAGCCCTGGGGACACTTTTCTAAAACAAACTACTTCCTCGTTCCTCTCAAGCCTGCATGCGAAAAGTGGGCGTTTCCTGATTACTTACTCTTTATCTGTCACCGTCAGTCATAGTAAATAAAAGTTCTGACTTAAAACCAGTTCCTTCAGATGTTGCCACTAAAATGACATCAGTGTGTAGCTTATATATCTCTCAGACAGATATTTGGAATATGTGCTGCTTTATCTCCATCAGTAAAATCAAGGGCTGACTGATTTGAGATCTCATATGACTACTGGCTAGTCTGTGTGCTTTAAATCACAACTCATGTTAGCTGGATGTCTGTGTCCAGCCCTCATACAGAACACGAATCAGAGAAAGTCAGATCCTGAAATAACCAATACTGAATATAATAAATAACTAAGAGGGTGGATTTAAAAATCATTTCTTGTTATTCATATATCCTAAAATATCATGGGTCACTATGGCCATTGTAAAGCCTCTTATATTTCATACATTATTATTATTATATAATAACAGTTTACAATAAGGTTTAATTTGCTAACATTAGTAAACCATCATAGTTAACATAAAAACAACAACTACCAATACGCATACAGCATATATTAATCTTATTAAATGTTAATTTCAACATTTACTAATGCATTTTGTAAAATTAAAGTTCTGTTGTGTTACTTAATACAACAAATACATGAACAAACAACGAACAGTTGCATGTCTTTTTTATTAGCTAATGCAAAACGTGAACAACTTAAACCTTATTGTTATTTAAGCGTTGCAGTTATTAGCGCACATATTTGTAGACAGTAAACAATGTAATTACAATCTAAACAGTATTTGTCACGTCACACCCCACGTGTAAATAGTGGTCTGATCCAGCACGAGCCTGCTCGTGCCATTACAAAACCGCAAAGGTAAAAATACATGCATGTAATCGGCTAAATATATCTAGTCTGCTATATGGAGTCGCGTTTAGAGAGTGACGGTAGACCGGTTAAAGCGATGCCTTAGATAAGATCCCAAGAATTCCGGTGCCTGCAGGGGAGGGACACGAAGCGCAACAAAGTTCGCTGGCGGTGGCAATAAGGGACACCGCTCAGATTTATTATTTAACCTCCTTTTGCTGTATGTACTCAAAGAATCACGGTCAGGAAGATCAAGCGTGTGGTTTCTCACAGATCAAACACGAAAGGTGTTTTCCGCGTAACTTCCAGCCGGAGCGACAGACGCGCCTTTCTGAACGCGTGGATCGCAACCTTTGATTCCGCCGCAACGGGGACAGCCGCAGTCTTTTTTTTTTTATTAAACTTTACGCAATATTTATGCGCACGAAGTTTCCCGGTTTCTGGAGAACTCATTCGCCCGGTTTCCAGTGAGTTTAACGCGCCTTTGTGCCTGTGGCATTAAGTTGAGGGTAGAGAGGAGCGTGATTCGGACTTTGAAGTCTCATAAACGCGGTTCGTAGTCTGATGTCTACCGGGACCTGCACGACACCGAGCTGCTGCAATGTCGAACGGACCGGGAAAGAGAGCAGAGGGCCGGGTGAGAAAACTGGAGTCCATGATCAAGGACCAAAGATCACCGCTGAATCTGGAGAGTTTGTTGGTAAGGGTTTGAACGGCGCGTTACTAGGATGCCATATTAAAGCAGTAAAAATGTTTTTTTATTAAGAATGCCACAAACATGTATAAGGTACTGTAAGACGTTTTGATGTTATATAGACAATTATAAGACCGCTATACTTTTACCCTTGTGATCTTCAGAGATCATGCCTAAATTTAGAGCTGTTTCAATATGTTATTTGGGTGTCTGCTGTCACAAAATAAGGGGACAACAGATGGCGGGTCCTATTGTAGGCCAATATCAGTACACTAGACTTGCTTTACATTGCAGGCTTGCTTATTTTTTTCTTATATTTATTAAATAAGAAGCCCTTCTAGCTTTTATCCTTTGTTTAAAAACAGTGGCTTGTTTAAGAAGGATCTTCATACACAAAGAGGCTGTGTTACACAAAACAACAGCGCTTTACCTGTTATAGGTTTAAACAAATAAGGGGATGTTTGTTTCTGAGGATTATGTTGTATCTTATCTGTAATCAGTGTTGTGTGAGCACACCCATGTTCCGCAGTCATGTGGTTGTATTTTGCCTCAAATACAGGCTGTTGTGTGTCGCACGCTTGTAAAAATGTCCAGTCCTCAGGTTTCACTTGTCATAAGTACATGTCATTGGAGGACAGGCAGTATTTTAAAGTATGTAGACGTCTGTCCATTCAGTCTGATTGGTTAAGGGTAACGTGAGGACTTGCCGAGCAAGCTTTACAGGGTGAAAGGACTAGAATGTGGTCAGTGTGCTTCTATACAAACATTACCAAGAGTGAAGTCACTGTTCTTATTTCCCAGCATGCTCCTCTGCAGAAATACCCTCATTCCAGAAAGGTAGAGCATATTTTAACAAGAGTAAAATTTGGCACTCCCTGCGTACTTTGTTTTTTCACAAAGCAACAGTCTTAAAATAGGTCCAAATTGCCCGCCTGTTATTAATTAGCGATTTAGCAGGTGCTGTTTTCCAAAGCACACTTCTTAAAGGGACAGCGCACCTGAAACCACCTAGGGTAAGCACCTAACTTAAGGGCACAATGGTGATATTTCCTAGCTGCTTCCTTGCGGGCTTCAAAGTGCTGTAGCAAACCTTGAGCTTATAGACCTTGAGTTCAGCAAAAAATAAACATTCTGTCATTCCAAACCTGTATGACTTTTTAGCTTCTGAGAAACACAAAAGAAGTTATTTTGGTTTATATGTTGGTAACCAGACAACAGTGGCACCCATTGACTCCCATTGTAGGGACACAGAACCACTGAAACATTTCTCAAAATATCTATTTTGGGATCTACAGAAGAAAAAAGTCATAGGTTTGGAATGACATGAGGGTGAGTAAATGATGGGTAAAAATTGGGGTGTACTGTCCCTTTAAGCGTTGGCTGATTGTGTTCTGTTGTCATGTTTCTGGGTGGACAGGAAGACAGACAGCTGGGCAGAGATGTGGATGACGCTACATAACAAACAATTTAAAATGGGAGATTTGTTGCTTTCAGTCCATTTCTATTAGCTTTTAGGCCATCTAAATGCTAGTATACACCTATAAAGAACATACAACACATATAAATCCAAACTTCCTGTTTCAACAGGAAATGTGTTAACACAGAACGGTGCTTGACAATAGATTTGTAGGTGGAGTTTCTGATAACGCTCAGCAGCCCAAACAAACGCTATGATACCTCTGGAGGGACATTAGATGCTAGTATGGCTTGCTTAGCTGTTCCTCTGATGGAAGAGGATAGCCATCTATGAACAAATGCTGGAGGTATTGGGCCATGTATTTTTGGTGTGTGTGCGTCACGCTGACTATGGGAGGCCCAGGGAAAGACCGGACTTAATCCCTGCAGCTTCATTCCAACGCAGGTTTACATAGAAACATCTATTCAGCATCTCAACTGCTTAGCCATGCATGCTAAGTCAGCTCTTAGTCACAGGGTTGATCGTATCGCTCATAGCGGCCTGTGGTTCATTCCTGTTTAATCTAGGTGATCACATCCCTTCTTTCATTGGCTGTCATCACCCGCTGAACTTTATAAGTGTGGATTTCCAGTATCAATGTAGTATTTGTGATATAACTCGACAGTAAAATCTAGGGCACTTTTATAATGAGTCTCATGATCGTTAGTGTCACCATATTGGGTACAGATTCATCGCAACGAACAATTTAAGGTTGTAAGAACATTTCCCAAACATTTCCATTAGTTACAAAATGTTGTCCAGTTTTTAGATGTTGTATTATCGTTATTGCTTTTTTATAAGAGTGTTAAGACTTTTTAAATTCTGTCACGTTTTTAAACATTCCACCAACATTTATATATATATATATTAAAATTGTGTTCTACCATCAGTACAGCCGAACATTTTTTGATATCTTTGGGAGAACTTTTAGAGAATGTTCGTCAACATTCGGAGAATGTTCCTTTTAGCTGGAATATGGTTCTCTTTCCTCTGTTCCAAAGGGAAATGTCATGCAGGAAGCTTAGGTCATATCCTTCAATTGAGGAGAGAGATAGCTGACTCTAGTGCACTAAGAAGTCATCACTTCCTTTGAGTGTGTGCGAGTGTTTTCGGTTTGTAAAACCATATTGTCGTCTGACTCTCTGTACAAGAAAAACAGGATTCTGGCATTGTTGCTTGTGTACATGTGTGTGTTTGTGTGCACACATGACAGTGTGAGCCAGAAAATGGGATAGATAAGTGTTACAGAAGAACGTTGTGTTTGTGTGTGTGTGTGTGTTACACAGTCGTAACAATTGGTCCACTTACAGGACATAACAATGAGGATTTTTGTTCTGAGATTTTTTTGTAAATCTTTGTCTCTCTTTTGACAAAGCCTGTCTTATATTAGCCAGCAGAATAACTTGGTGACATGCTATCAGCAAGATAAACAAAAACAATGTCAATAAAATCCTCTTAAATCCTCAATGTCAGTAAAAATCTCTAAAGACCCGTTTAAAACGCACAGTGTCCCTCTTCTGGGAAAATGAACCAAAAATACTAATGACTCATCCTGCACGATGAGTTCTGTCCAATCAAATGCCCCCTGGGGGAGATTGTCCCTCCCCCAATACCACCTGCCACCAAACAGCAAAGCGAATGGGCTCCGTCTGTGTTTAACGTGTGTGGCAGCAGCTGGTTATGTATGTATTATTAGCTCTGCAAAGTCACTGTGTGTATTTTAAACATTATGTATAGACGTTTAAGGGGTCATTTAGTTGCATTCACAACACTTTCTATAAATGCAAATAAAGTTTTATTCTTGCTGAGTTAGTTCTCCCTAAAAACTCTTACAGAGAAATACACAAATCAGTCTTACTTTTGGTTTATATCCAATATTAAATGACACAATAAAAGTGTCAGCGCGAGCTTTAGTTCTGCGATTTAAAGATAGTAATGACATTTCTTGCTCTGTGTGTTTTGCTGTGTATAGAGGAAAACCTCTCATAGCAACAGCTCAGATAACAGAGCTTTCATATTGTATATTGTTGATTGTGTTTTCTTTACTTCGCTTTAGGATTCAGTTACTGCTCTGGCTCTTGATCTGAATCACCCTGCACTGAGAAAAAACAAGAACATCGATGTCTTCTTAAACCGATGTAAGTGTGAACGCTTCCTGTTGCTGTGCACTACAAATCTTGGACGTTGTGCACGCGTGTGTGTGATGATTTCTGTTGAATTATGCCATGCACATACATGTAATGTGACTTCATACTATTTGTATTTGCTTAGAGTCATATATCTATGACACGTATGTAATGTTTAACACATGTATGCTGTTTAGCTAATACTAAATTGCATTTATGTAATGTGTGTTCTGTGTTTATGCTGATCTGTAGATGAAAAGGCTGTGGGCTGCCTCAGGGAGTTACAGGTGAGGCTGGATGATTTTGACAGAGTCAAGCTGATTGGACGTGGAGCATTTGGCGCTGTGCAGCTGGTATGTATGTGCCTGGAGGTGCGTGTGTGACAACGTGCGTGTGTGTGTTTTTAATTTTGAGGCGGAAACAAGCTTATAAATCATACAGAATGATCTATTTTGAAAGTCTAAATTAGCAAAAGGTTTTCTGTGAGGGTTGGGTTTAGGGGTAGGGTTAGGGGGTAGGGGTTTAGAATATACAGTTTGTACAGTATGAAAACCATTAAGTCTGTGGAATGTTCCAGTGAAACCTGAAAACCCAACGTTTGTGTGTGTGTGTGTGTGTGTGTGTGTGTGTCTGCCTCTCTTATCTGCTGTCTTGTCCTCAGGTTTAGCCTTTTGTTAGTGTGTTGTAATGCCTGTGAGGCTTGTACGCACACGTTCTGGCTGCTCGTACTTATCTGGAATACACCGAGCACAAGCTTGAAGTCTTTGTGCCCCTGTAACCCAATAAACAAAGTCACTTTATTCAAAATAAAAAAATGATGACTAAATTCAAGCTGCACAAAAACATTGTAAAGTCAATGGGAACACATTGCGGTAAATATTCAAACGATTTTGCAAATTCAGTATTTGCATTTCCTGTTTGCCCAGAATCGATTCCTCGCTTGTTATTAGGGCTTTAATAAAGACTGTTTCTCATGCGGGTGTTTGCAGATTAAAGCTCCCGCACGCAAAAGAGCTTATTTTACTAAAAGAACTCTGTTGGAAAATTTGCAAATTTAATTTTGTCTATTAAGTCTATTTTCGTTAAACAACAGTTGCCCGATTGCATCGTTTTTCATCAATACAACGTCGAACGTAACTTTTAAAACGTTACATATACAATTTTCGTACAATAATTTGTGGCTAGGTGGTTCTGTAGCGCTACACTTATTGTGTGTAAATTGTAAGTGTGGTCTTGTAGTGTCAATATAAATATAAACATTTTATTTTAAATGGCTTATTGGAAAGAAGCAAATTTGGAATTGATCTCATTTTTGAAGCATTACTGATTTCAACCAGCTTAGTTAAAGTCTGTGTCTGTACTAATCACTCGTGGTTATAACTCTGTCTAGGTGATGGTCAGTGGTGGGTTATATGGAAGCTTATGATGTTTGTGTCTGTAGGTGCGACACAAAGGGTCTCAGCAAGTTTACGCCATGAAGCGCCTCAGTAAGTTTGAGATGGTCAAGCGTTCTGACTCCGCCTTCTTTTGGGAGGAGCGTGACATCATGGCATTCTCCAGGAGTCCTTGGATAGTGCAGGTGGGATTTCCTCTCCTGCACGTTATTGCAAACAAAATGACATTTTGACCATTCATAAAACTTTATAAAGAACATCAAGGTTTTTGTCACCTAACTGAAATGTTAGGGAAACATTCTTACAACCAAAATTGCTGATGGATAGTTGGGTAGTTCCTGGACAAAATCCTGGGACCAAAAAGCACCATCAAACCTAAAACATGAACAAGATAACAGTATGTACACCATAAACTAAATCATTCTTTCTCTGTCTATGTAGCTGTGCTGTGCGTTTCAAGATGAGAAGTATCTTTATCTGGTGATGGAGTTCATGCCTGGTGGAGACCTGGTGACCCTCACCAGTAACTATGACATCCCGGAGGAGTGGGCTCGGTTCTACACAGCTGAAGTGGTGCTCGCACTGGACGCCATCCATTCAATGGGCTTCATCCACAGAGACATCAAACCCGACAACATGCTGCTGGATCGCAACGGACACCTTAAGCTCGCTGACTTTGGAACCTGCATGAAAATGGACTCGGTGTGTTCTGGGTTGTGTGTGTGTGTAAATGTGTCTTCACTTCACTTCACTGCACAGGAAACCGAAAAACAATGGTTGCGTCCCAAATTGTATAGTGCATACTCAACGAGTGTGTTCATTGCAGATGCAAACCGCGCTGGTCGCCATGATTTAGCTAAGATTCAGTGTTCCTGGATCATTACCCTTTGTTGGTCCTGGAACAACATTCCTGTCCATAGAAACAGTCCCTTAACTGAGCCCTAAATTCATCAGAGGGAGATAACAGGTTGATACGAATGGTTTACAAGCCCCTCACCCAGTCCTAAACCAAAGTTTAACCCTTATCCAACAATCTGATTGGTTGATGGTGTTGTTCCAGGAACACATCTTAGTAAAATCGTGGTGACATGCAGTCTTAGAAATTCCTCACGCGTTGAGAAGAATGTCGACTCTCCCATCTAGTGGAGAGATGATGAAGTGCAGCTTAAGGTGTCTGGACGTGATTTGAGGTGTTTGAAATGACTAATGGTATACTATACAGATGAATAAGATTTACAGTGTAAGCATGTGTATATTGCTGTATGTGTGTTAGACTGGTATGGTCCGGTGTGACACTGCTGTCGGGACTCCTGATTACATTTCACCCGAGGTTCTGATGTCACAAGGAGGGACGGGTTACTACGGCCGTGAGTGTGACTGGTGGTCAGTGGGCGTTTTCATCTATGAGCTGCTAGTTGGTAAGTAGCACT
>JAZGTJ010020407.1:0-10407 GCA_036877575.1 Botia almorhae
GTATATGGGGAAATACAGTATAAGATGTATAGAGTATATGGGGAAATACAGTATAAGATGTATAGAGTATATGGGGAAATACAGTATATTTAGCTGTGGAAAAACATGGCAACTCAATTGAAATGTGTAGTCTTGAACAGCAGCTGTTGGAGGCTCTTACTGGCAGTGACTGGGATAACGTAGTTTTTATTATCACATAATAGAAGTTGAAAAGTAGAGAGTTGGAGCAAGACAGAACCGCTGTGGCAAAATGAGTGTGCAGTCTTTCCTCTTTTCCCAGTACGATCTCTCCCACTTTCTGTTTTGTTTTGGTGTACGCACACGCTCTCAGATGCAGACAGATACCGTATAATGTTTCTGTAGCTCAACTGTTAGCGCATGGCACTTCAAACACCAAGACTGTGATTTCCAGGGAACACACCTCCTGAGAAAATGTACAGTATCCATTACTGTACGTCACTTTGGATTACAGTCACTGCCAAATGCATAAATGTAATGTAAATGTACCACTACACAGACATATTTGAAGCATAGGGGAATTTGGCAATGCCTGAAGGGTTGCAGGTGACTGCACCAGTGCTGCTGGGATCACTCGTCCCGCACAGGTATCTGCCAAGCCCCCGTTATCCTGTTAAATCATCACATTGTCCTTATGCATGTGTTGTTCAGAGAAGACTGAACTCCAGCAGTTCTAAGAAACTATTATGTAATAAAAGCAATTCATAACATATGTAAATAATTACTATTGAAATGACGATCATAGCCTTCCAATTACAATTAGGTGTTCAAATAAGATAAATAGGTCATAAGCATAATCTTGGTGACATCAGTGGTTTAAAAAACAACACTGTCTTATTGTAAATTATTTCCATTGTTAAAACTCCAGTGTGTGCAAATGCAATTCTTCCATACGGATGATTCGACATGGAGAAGATTATTAGGAAATATCAGCCTCTTGTGGTCAGTAAGTTGTATGACATCCCCCACAAGAACTGTCATACAGAAAATTTTAACCTGATCTTTATATAAGTAGTTAAGGAGATACATAATAAAATTAATCAAACTGTTTAGATGCACCACTATTAATATGCAACAATTGCATATACAGTGTAATTGCCTAATTAATGTATTGCCTTCATATCAATTTAGAGTATTTACATTAATTTATAAGAGATTCAGGTCACTGGTTATCGCTCAATAGTGATGGATTATTCATGATAAATGACCTTGATGACTTTGTCACCAAGTAATTACTTTAATGTATTTTAATACATTACAAAACAGTAGCCATGATTGCATGATACCATAGCCTTTGATGATAAATATTTTAAACTGTGTATGCCACATTGTCACCTGACCTCAATATTTTTACCATGACCTCATCATGTTTAATTTAGCCAGTGATGTACAGTTTATAAACTTATGGCAAATAAAGTAACTGAAAAGGGTTCTGAAAGGCCCAGTGACCTAATGGATAAGGCATCAGCTTTTGGAGCTGAGGATAGCATGTTTGAGTCCTATCTGGGTTATATTTGTGGGGGCAATTGTGACCTACATCTGGGAGAGTCGGACTTGAAAACAGAAGGTACAACTGAGGTGCGCTTGATCAAGGCGCCTTACCCCAACTGCTCTCCTGGTACCGCAGTGAATAGCTGCACATTGCTTCTGCTGCGTGTTCACAGTTTGCAGTGTGTTCACTGGATGGGTTAAGAAAAATTCTGAGTTTAGTTATCATATTTGGTCTGCATGTCACTTCACTCCTTAAAAAAGGAATAAAAAGTTATCTATAAAATAAAAACTTCTAGTTACTCTCATACTAGAAGTGGATGGTCAATTTAAGCACTTAGTATTATAGAGATCTGTTATGGCTTCTGCCAGCAGGGGCTGACTTTTCAAAGCTAACCAGCCAAAGTCAGACCCTATAATTTACCTGAGTAAGACAAATACAAAGCAAACTAGCTCCTCACTCTGCTGCTTCAGATGATATTTTCTCAGCAGCGCTGCCTGTTGTTTTATGCTGTTGCTGCTGGTATGTCACGTTAAAGCAGTTTTAGTATGGGAACACCCATCACCCATGGCTAAAGTAAAACAAATTACTCCGCTAGTTTATACAATCTTAGCATAGTAGCATAGTATACAATCTTTCACAGATCTTTATTTGAGTGAAATCTTTCTTGCACAAAAAAGTTAAAGTTAGAAGATGTTGGTGAGGGATACATTGATGCTGTTGCTAATAAACCTCACACACACACACAGACACACATGTGTGGTTGTGGTTTTGCAGCTTGAGCTTGCAATGGGATTCGCATGAGAAAAAATGCATCTTAAACTGTAGACATCTGTGTTTTATTTAAATAAACAAATTTCTATCACAAAGAAACACAACAGAATAATAGAACACACACACATATACACCTAAACACACAAACACATTTGGTTTCTATGCTTTGTCTATGACTTTCAATAGACATAATGACTTTTGTACTGCACAAACTGAATATTCTGAATATATTTAGTATGTTTAATAATCAATTTCCATTGTGGGGACCGCTGACTGGTCCCTAAAATGTAGGTGTGTGTGACTTTTACCATTGTTGTAGGGACCCACAATGGTCCCCACAATGGTCTAGAAAAACAAGACCCACACACACATGCACACACTGTATATAGTAGCAGGTACATCCGATGTATGTTACTTTTTGATGGCTCATCACAACAATTCTTGATATGTAACGCTTTATAAAATAACTTAATTGATTGATGATTTAATTCTTTTAAATTCTTTTTAAAACGTGTCCTGACAGTGACTATTAAGTTTTATTTATTCATTTCATTTTTATGAGGTTTTTGTTTTTGTTTAATAGAGAATTCAAACATGTTTCACCATGAAACAGATGATCTGAGTTTATTTTACACTTCTTATGAAAATATTTTTGTCAGCCATGGATGTAAACAAATTTTTAATATTTATGAGATAGTGTTCTGTGGTTTCTTGTGTCAAACATACAGGAAACATCTTAATGTGCTATAGTTGATGTTGGTTTATTTCTGTACCCAAACAGCCTCAACATTTTCCAATAACATTTTAGGAGCCAGTTCACACTTTTAACAAGTATCCTGTTAGCTTGCGTATTGTCTGTTTATAAGTTTTTATATAGCACATATTAATACCTTATTCTGCATTACCTATTGTTCAATGACATTTCATGCATTCATCATTCTGTCCTACTCCATACCTACACCTAAACACTACAACAACTTAGTATTAATAAGCAGTAAATTACTGCTTGGACAAAAACTAAGTGGAGTAGACAATATTAATTCTAACATAAATTCTAAAGTATAAACATTCAAATTTCTAGGCTCTTGGTAGACCATATTAATTTTTATATTATAGAAGACCTGTGTTCATATCCAGCTATAGTTCACACGTTAAGCCATTAAAGGATAAAAAACTGTAATATGACAATACAAATAAACACAACTGACTTGTAGATAAAAAACTCAGGATTTCTTTTAATGAAAGCACTGATGTCTCACAGCAGAAACGGTTCATGTCCTGGCTGATAGGGGTGCCTTTCTGTGTGGATTCTGCATTTTCTTCAAGTGTTTCCTTGAGGTTCTCCAAATATATGCTGATCAGATTGACTTGAAGAAAGGGTGTGAATGTGTTTGTTTGTCTGTGTTGTTAATGGAATGGCCACATGTCCACTGTGTTCCCTTGTCTCGACCAGTGTTGCATGGTGTAGCAAGCCCAAAGGGGATAAGCGGTATAAAGGATAGATGGATGAATAGACGAATGGGTCGACAGATTTCTCTTGATCTCCAAATGGCCACAGTAATGGGTTAATGAAAAGGTTTCAGTTTATATGTTAAAGTTGATCACTGACATTACAGGTGCTCAGTGACGTGCCAGAGATTTGATTTGAGATGTGGGATCATCAGCTTTGGGGACAAGACGGGAGGGATCCTAAAGAAACAACATGCAGAAAATATTAAATATATGCGGTACATACATAAAATGTTTGTTTACAAGACTGAAATAAAGAAATATACCTTGTTTTCTTTGTTGTTATTCTTAGATTTACCCCACTATACATTTTTATATATTTTTTTGAAAATGTCAATAAAACTGAAAGTCATTTAATATGTTAATAAAAGATTTTATTGTAATTATTATTTCATGTATTGATATATATATATCTTATTTTAATATAGTTTATGTAATTCATGAGTCATAAGTATGTCCAGGAGAAGGAAATTAAGCCACAAACCTTCTGGTGATTAAAGATACACCCATACAATCAAGCAACAGACATACACATAATGCCAAAAACCCTCTGGATCACCCAACTTAATAGCTGAATCTATGTTAGAGAAAAAGCAACACAAATATAAAAATCTTTACAACTGCGTCAAGCTGTAAAAAATGAAATCAAAAGAGAAATCAAAGCAATATTTTCCTAAACGCTTCAAACTGACAGTTACTTATTGTTGCTTCAACACGTGGTAAATGTTACTCATGAAATAATAAAAAAAATATGTTTTTTTCAGGACAGTTCCACTTACAAATCAATTACAATCAGTTTTCAGGTGTCATTTCACTATGTGTACCGCACATATCAATCACCAAGCACAAAGATATTGTTACACTGAATATCCTTACTTGTGTTCCTTTCATTGTGTGCAGTCTCATCGTTCTTATCTGCTGCAAAAAAATCCAAAATAATATAAGTCCCATCTGTCTACATATTAATAAAGTATAAATGTATAAAATGCAATTCTGACTTATAATGTTTCTGAGTGAAAGAAAAATAATGTTACTCACCTGTCACAGTTACATTAATAGTATGACTTACAGAGGTCTGTCCTTCTTTACATCTGTATAAACCTGCATCTTCCACTGAGATGTTCAAAAAAGTCAGGAATGAAATCCCATCATGCTGTGTGATGTTCTTCCACTCACTTACTATGTAGTTTGATTGATTTAGGGGTTTACAATCATCTTTATAGATTTTGCACCATGAGATCTTTGGGATCCTCTGACATGTGACTATATTTACAGTACAGTTTATCTTCAACACTGTTGTAACAGGAGCTCTAAACAATGTGTTTCGTGGCACTTTGAGAACTATGATGCATGATGGCTTTGACCCTAAAATGATCAGTAACACAAGAAATAGAGAGAAGACGAGAGTGTTCTTTAATCATTGTTAAAACACAACAGAGAATCTAAAACACTATTCAGTAATGACGAACAATTACATAAAACTCATGGGCTACAATTGTCGTCTTGGTTAAAAAAAGAATATATGCAGTTACAAAATAACATAATCTATTACGATTAGGTGTATATGTAAAAAATTGCTTGTAAGTTGCATAACAGTGTCAAAAATGAGAATGAAATGATTTATAACTTACCCGCTGTATCACAATCAACAGACAGTGAGAAAAACAACATAAAGACCAGAGTGATGTGGAAGAAACAGGCCGCCATTAGCAGTAACATTTACCAGACTAATATAACAAAGAACTGAACTATGACACACAGAACTGAACTATGAAACATTTAAACAGAACTTGATATTAACACCCGCCCACCAAATACAGCAAGAGCACGGAAATGGCTAAACTGGCGTGCTAAAGACCCTTACCCTTTAATCTTAAAATAGAAGAGTGCCGCTCTAGTCATCAGAAATAAATTAGCTTTGTACACTTGGCTTGTTGGTTATTAGAACGAAATGTTTAATGCTCTCTTTCTTTGTAAGTCGCTTTGGATAAAAGTGTCTGCTAAATTAATAAATGTAAATGAATACTTCACTGCCCACCGATCCTCTGCAGAGTCACATGAAGGCTGAAGTCTAGCCCAGCAGCTTGGGTACACCCTGGATAAATGCTTAGTCCATAATCTGGCACTCACACACATATTTACAAACCTAAGGGCAATTTAGCATCTACAATGTAATGAATTCATTGCTTCTGTCTGTCTTTGAGTTGTAGGGGAAAACATGCAGACTGCACACTGAGATTCCTCCTGGCTCTGAGAGGACTTTGAGAAACCTTGCTGTGAAGCAACAGTGATACCCACTGAGCCAGGAGAAACACAGACCTCTCCATTTAAACAAAACCAATTCTAAATCTTAAACATTATGCAACAAATATTTTCAGAGTTTCTAGACAATTTTAAGCTGTACAATGATTGATTGTGCATGTTTGATTGAATAATTTAATATATAAATATTAAATTTGGAAACAAATTTCCTTTGTTTCCATGAGAACACTGGCCTGGGACCTGGCTGTGTTTTTAGAGGGCCTCTCTGGGGCTCATTTGGAAACTCTAGAGACGGCCCCAGCTGAGTTCCTGACACTGAGAACTTCTCGCCATCACCTCTCTCATGAGGGTAGGTGACCTCCAGTCCTTACCGGTAGCCCCGTCGTGTCTGGATTTCTCCCCAGGCATGTTGAGAGCTTTCCTTTACCCAACACCTGGGTATGTTTCTTGGGTGCCAGCCAATGCATTGAGGCCCATTGTGTTGCAGGCATTGTGTTGCATTTCCTCCTTTCTCCAGTGAAGATCAGAAGAAGCTTAACCTGGTTATGTCCACAGAGCTGCCCTGTGAAGGAAGTTGGAACAGCTGGTTCCTGGAAGAAAGTGCTTCCTGGAACCAAGCAAATTCTGAGCAAGTGGATAGTCGAGGCTTACGAAGTCTCTAATCAACCCTCTGATCAGCCTATGGTGATTATAGTGCACTGCACTATTAGTATGCTGAATTTGAGATGCTGATCTCTGAGTTATCTTTGGTGAGCAATGATAAAATGACAGCATTCCCAGCATCATTTTCAGCAGATTGTAAATGCATCTTTTCACTATCATAGAATAGGCTCAGGCCTATTTTTTAGCTTTCCTGGCTAAAAATAGCTTTCCTGGGCTTGTTACTGCTGTAGTAAACATCAGCGACCATGTATAAATCCTAGAAGTGGACTAACGTTGGGTCTGATGACATTCAGCCATCCTGAAAGACAGATGGGCATCGGTTTTGACCTTTAACCTCCACCATGCAGGTTATACGTGTTTTAAGCTTAGTCTACCTTGTAACCTAAGATGGTAAATTTTAAGTATCTAAGTTTTGTGGATATTAAAATAAACCAAGCGATTAATATAACCTTTAAAGTGTATGAGTATATGGCCATCTTGATGAGTCCTTTCGATTCCTTAAATTATTGTAACAGGTACCACCAGGGGTCACTGTAGCAAGAAAATCAAGGATCAAATTAATATTGGTAGAAGCAGCCCATAATATTACAAAAGCATGTTTTGTCTCTTCATGACAGAAACATGCAGACAGTCTTTAAGTTTATATTTAAAAAAAACTAAAAATCTAATCTGCATTGACAACTTTTTTTGTAGGTGAACAAAGACACACAACAGATACAGACACACAGATATTAACCACAACAACCTGTTACTGTGTTAAACAACATTCAGCAGCAGTTGGCGGAAAATACGTTGATGATGATGTTTCTGTGTTTGTGGTTTTGGTTTGTTCTTTCTGAGCTGGATTTACATGAGATGAATGCATCTTCATTTTGTTAAGATGTCACTTTTTATACTGGAAATACTGGATTTAGTATATTGTGAATATAAACACTGGTGAGTTCTCAGCAATCACTATTTTTGGATACAGTACAGCTGTAAGTGTTGGTCAGATGAAAAGTGAAAAGAGATGATTTTTGTATCTAACATTTTAAAATATCTGTTTTACAAGAAACTAATTTAAAAAAACACGCCCCTTTAAATGTTTTCTTTCCACTGTTTGTTTTCCATATTAGATTGTAGTAGACATGTTTCTTTAGACAATTTATGAGTTAAAGAATTTGTCCTGGTGTTTCTCTCAGTTCAGTCTGTTGTGGTTTCATTACATTTCATTATTTCTTATTTTATCAATTTTCAATTACATCTGTTAAAATTTAAGTTTGGTCTTTCTATTAATAAATTAACGTACAGCATTTCTTGTGACGTGAAAATGGATATAATCCATACTTTTAATCTTTTTGTTTTTAATAATACAAACATGTCCTTCTATAAAACAGATTATATGAGTTTATTTTAGGAGTTCTGAAGTGTGAAATTCTGGCAACAAAAGATGTAACCAAATGTTTAATATTGAAGGGATAAAATGTAAAAGTGTGAGAACCCACAACTGAAACAATTAAATATATTTATTGATCAATAATCAGAATGCAAATGTTATGCGAATTTTATTATTATTATTAATACCTGTTGACAATTACTATAAAAAGATTAATCCCCTTGTAAACATTTTTAAATTGATTTTGAAACTAAGAAAAGGAAGAGTGGATATTTGGGTATGCTCACAAATTTGGACACAAATTTTGGTATTTGGACATTTATATATTTTCATACAGCATTTCCAGCAACATTGTTGTCCTATTTCTACCTAATAATAATCTGTTAAGATGGGCACCAAGCATATTTATGATCATTATGACAGAATATCATTATGATAGAATTATGATCATTTTGATAGAATCTACACAGGCTGATGCACTCCACCATTAGCGCTTGCATTGCAACAGCCTGTGTTGCTTTTTGGTAGACTGTCAAAGAGAATATGGGACGCAATGCCTTTGCATGCTGAAGGTGCTTGTGAGTTTTGAACTGCAAATATAGCCTCAACATTGTGCAAGTGTATATTTAAATATTGTCTAAAATAATGTTCATAGACATATTTCACATTATTAATATATTTTCACAATTTATGTAAAAAAATAAAACCATTCCTGTACTTTCAAAAAAGAGCATTTGGCTATTAGAAAATGTAAATGTCAAACAAATGTAAAAAATGAATCTAGGTGGAGTAAATATGAAATACACAAGCATTCAAATAAATGATTTTATAGTTGTATTATGCACTATTTTCAGCAATTAAAATTGTAATGAAAAAAATGTAATGCAATAATTTCAGAAAACAAAACAGAGTTTTTGCATATTCTTTAACTCATATCTTGACTCCAAATTATTGATATAATCTGTAGAGAATATTAGAGTTACCTCCCTATATTTAACATCTACACTGAGCAGCAGAGAGATACTTTTCTAAGATACTTTAATGTTGATTTTTTAATTCATTTTTGGCTTGTGCTGTCTCAACCTGAGATAAATACATGTTAACAACTCTAAAGTTCTATACTATGCTTTGCTGTCACTTTTTATACAAACAAAATAACCCCCCAAAAAAATGAAATACTAATATTGACAGTATATACTGCATATATGAATATATAAATAAAAATGTGTTGCCCTAATACTTCACTCAGTTCAGTTTCTCTTCTATCATGGTTTTAACCGTGCACACATTTCATTATTCTACTGCATCTTTCAAGCATATCTATTGAAAAGGAAACAAACATTACTGAGAGTTTTAGTTTAGTGCTTAAATGTATTTATTTATAGTTTATCAGCAACATTTTTGGAGTATAACTCCCTTCAAAATAACTGAAAGAACTAAAAACAAGTAAGATTAATTGTTTTTTTCAATTATATTATTAAAACACATTTTTTCATTTGGAATTAAAAAATGAATATTATGGAAAATTTATTTATTCGGTCTATATTAAAAATTCTAAGTAACAAACATGTTCCTTATACTATAGGTAGAGCATATTTTTCTTTATATGATTGAAGACCATCTTTCATAACATAGCTTTCAAAAAGCAAAAACATTGTATGGATAAAAATTCTAATCTGTGAATTCAGACAAGACAACTGAGAACTTCTCTTGTTCTCCAGATGGCTGCAGTAAAGGGTCATGTATAATCTTCAGTAGTTCATATTTTATAGTTAAAGCTGCTTGCCAGCATTACARATCCTYARTGTTTTCATAGATASCATCTGAAGAGACGGACACTTGGGCTGAGATGTTGCAATGAGAATCATCAGCTTTTTCCACAAAAGGTGTGCGGCCAGAAGCTGTTGTTATCCTGCCCTTTTGAGATAATAAACAACATGCAATAATGATTAAACATATTTAGTTTAATCGTTTAGATACATAATGCACTTTTTACAAGAAAAAAATTACAAGATATACCTCATTTTCTTCTTTGTTATTTTTGGGTTTGACCCTGTTTAAAAATATAAAACATTAAAATATAAAATTCATATATACTGTAAGAGCAGTCAATAAATGTGTCAATTAAACATTGTAATCATAATTTCATGTTTTCATGTAATAATATGTCCAGAAGAATAAAACTTAACCACAAACCTTTTGATGATTAAAGATACACCTGTCAGTATGACAGTCAGACCCACAGACCAGCGGCAGATATTGACATATAGCCAAAACCCCACTGAATTATCCACATGCGGAATAGTTGAATCTATAT
>JAZGTJ010020409.1:0-10406 GCA_036877575.1 Botia almorhae
GTTGAAAGGTGTTGGTGCGAATTGCTATATGACGCACAAATTAAAGGGGTTATATCTGATATTTCTGAAAACAAGGGCATGGCGCTAGCAATACCAAGGTCATGAGTTATATTCCCAGGGAACACACGGTTTGATAAATTGAATGTGCTGTAAGTCATAAAAGCATCTGCTAGAAGGATAAATGTGAGTGAAATGGCCAGTCATGTTTAGAATTTTGAGGGTGGCATCTGGACACACTCCTAGGAAAATAAAACAGCAGCGGTGTGCAGATTTGAGTTATTGTAAATGTGATGCTGTGCTGTTTAGCTGTTGCATTTTCAGAGTATGTAATAATGAGTGAAAAGTAGCGATCCTTTAGCTGTTATATGTATGAAAGGCTGTAAACATCATCCATCATCACTTCACAAGCTGCAGAGCTGCTCATGTGATCATCAATTTGTGGGGCAGTTGTGGCCTACTGGTTAGTGAGTTGGGCTAGTAATCAGAAGGTTGCTGGTTCGATTCCAGCACTGGGGGGGGTTGCAACTGAAGTGCCCTTGAGCAAGGCACCTAACCCCCAATTGCTCCCCGGGCGCAGTAACATACTGCTCCAGGTGTGTGTGTTCACGACTTGCAGTGTGTGTTCACTTCTCACCAGTGATGGGTTAAATTAAATTAAAAGTGATGGGCAGAGGTCACATTTCAGGTATGTTCTACCATATTCTGACAAATAGGTCACTTTCACTTCACTTTCAATGACCAGCACAAGATGGAAGTGAGCAAAGGTCACAGGGAAAACATTGCTTCTTACATCCTGTGTAGCATGTTAAATTATTCAGCTGTTCCTGCTGTTTGTGTAGTCATAGCAGTCATTATCAATATCACGAGGGGTAAAACATATTCATACAGATGCACTGAATCAAGCTGTGACTAAACACTTTTAACCTGCAAGAATTGTGGGTAACAGAAACACCCATAGGTTAAAAAAAATTCTCCGAAAACATGTCCAGGTCACAAAATTAAAAGAAAGAAGTCATTTTTGCTTAAAGAAATCAAAACTTTTTGGCACCATTAGAATAACGTCATTTTTCAGGCAGCACCGCCATCTTAGAGGATCAAATGTTTTCACTATAGTGTTATCTATAGTCTATCTGTTTCTTTGTCAGAAACATTTAAATGTTCTCAGTGCAGCAGGAATGACCTACAGTAGGGATATTTTTGTAATCATGACAGAAAATCAAAATACTGCCCTAAACTTACTAGCATAAAGGCAGTACAATTCTCCTAATATAGCGTAGAAACATTTACCCAGAATTTAACAAGACGTGACATCAGCTATTTTCTACTAATTTCTGTTATTAGAAATGATGTTTTTGAAATATATGATAATAATAATATATGTATTATTGATTTTGAAATGATATGTGAACTAGACATGTTATTGACAGGTTAAATTACATTAAACAAAATGTTAATTTTTTTTATTAAAAATAAACAAAAATCTGTTATTGGGCAAGTATATCAGGGCTCTCCTAATCTTACTTAAGTTCACAACAGTAATCTTAAAATAGTGATTTAAAATTTGAACTGTCAAGTTGGATTTTGTGTGTAATGTCTGTTTGACTTTCTTGTAATGTAAAGTAACTAGCATTTCTTTTGTTCAAACAGAGACAGTGATAGAGAGGCAGTTCAGGGAGGATATTCTACCAAGTTCCACACTATCAGCTTGTTTATTTTACTGGCTCTCCTTTTGTTTGTGTGTCATTGCACAATGCCTGCCGTTATCCCATTAGCCCTCAATCTGTTATTGATGTTTTTATTTCTCGTTGTGCTCGTGCTATCTGATTTGGCTGCTGCATTATACATGAGAAAGAGAGGAAGCCAGAGTAAGAAAGCGCATAAAGCAGCCCGCAGCTACAACTGAGAGGTCATTGCGTCGTTCGTAAGCTGTTCTTTCTTTCTCGTGTTTACCGCCCTGCATTGCTAGGCTCTGGGTCAATAACTCAGGCCCATGGCCTTGTGCTGCATGAAGACCAGGGCATACTCCCTATTACTCCCCCACTTACAATTACCATTAATGACATTGTGCTGCTGACAAGCAATCACTCACTCCTCTGCAGTGTGCTGCAGTGTGCCGTGGAAACTGCTTCATGTTACTGGATCTCCATACTGGGAACAGACTAATATATCTGTTGGTCACCTTTGTATTGATGAAGAGGAAAATTATAGTAATATAGTGAGTTACAGCTTACTTTCCATTTACTATTAATTGCAAATATCTAGTATCAAAAATCCTATATGTCAAAAAAAAAGACCCTGCCAAAATATATGACTGACCTAGCTAAGTATTTACATTTCACAGAACATGTTACATTGTGTAAATTTTCTTCAAAACATTTTACACAGATCAAATTCCAGTGACAGCTACATGAAAAGATAGCGCCTCATTTCCAATTTGCGGTATATTGTGGGCCATACCTTGCAATTTCATTGGTCAGCAGCATCTGTCAGAACTGTACACAGTGACTTTCTGCCAGTGGCAGCAACAGCACTTAACCCTTTATAGAAAGGATTAGAGGCTGTAGACACAGGTACACAGAGCTAACTAAATGGAACAGAACACAGGACTCTCAAGAGATGTTTAAAAATGCAATGCTAGTACTGTGAGGTGTTAAATAAACATAAAAAAAAAACACAACATAGAGGCTGTTCTTCTGAAACACATCTACTGTATGCAGAGCAAGAATTAAATGTTTGTTGTCAAATTGTTTATCTTTACAGTACTGCATAAGCATATTATAGCGCGTTTATACTGAACACAGTTTAAACATTTACTGATGGCCTTAAATTTAAATTATACAACAACAAATTGCAAATTAATAAAAGTTAGTTTAAATGTAGCTGATAAAGTTAGTTGATAAGTAGTAGAATGTCTAAAGTTGACTATCAAATTAAAGTTGAACCAAGAATTTGTTGCATACTATTTCACTTGCATACTTTTAAAAACAGTAGGATGTATATATCCAAGCTGTATGCAGTAGTTTATAGCTAGCATTCCATTCCAAATATTCCTGACAGTGACTGTGCAATATTTTGCTGCGTACCATGTTTTTGTCACAGTACAGTAACATAACATCAAACAATTTGGCTCTGCGTCCTAGATGCCATGCATCACAAATGAAACAGTTGTTTTCTCTCAGTAGTTTTAGCATTAAATCTGATGTGCACAACACAAGAGTCAATCTGGCTTTCCAGGAGAGGCTTTATATAACACATGCAGTCATTCTGGATATCTCTGCCATTGGGGATTTTGTTATTGCTTTTACCCTTTTAAGGTAAGAGAAGAATCCAGAGTGATGTAACCAGTGAACATTAGCACGGGAAGGTCCCACAGGAAAAGTGACATTCAATGAAGTGCAAGCGGGAATCTCCCTCCATCCCTCCACACCTCCACAATCTTCACTCAGATTCTTCTCAGCCTGTTTTTTCTGAAACATCCACTGCAATACAGGAGTTGGTTTAATGCAAACCCTTAAAGGCAGGATAGGGGATTTTATTTCCCAGAAACATTTTTGTTATGCTGGTTGAAAGTCAACAGGTGTAAATATATTTATATATAAATATATAATATGTGAAAGATGCAGGGTCATAAAATGTTCATCCAATCATTGCATTCAGTCTAAGGATGTCCTACTTGCCTTTCAAGCTATGTACAGTATTTGCATACATCTGCCACTAATCTGTTCATGTGCTTGAGGAGGCATGGCTTTGGAGGGCACTCTGAAGGGAGGGATCTTATGCTTTCAAAGCTAGCTTGCTATTGCTAGCCTCTCCAAAATTGCCTACCCTATACCTATACTATAAGTGTATATACTGTTGGTATAAATAAATATTGACTGTATCTTAATTCAGTAGTTGTTGGCAAGAAAAAAAGTCACAAATTACATTCTAATTCTAGTTTTTCTTGACAACTTCTGCTTAAATTGTTGCTACTCAGATGTTTTCTCTTGAGAAAAAGACTCAATCTCAACAATGTCTCTAACTCTATTCAAACTAAATAACATCATGTTATCAATAACATTAAAAGCATCATGGCAGAGTCCTAAATCCATAAATAAAGACTACTAAAGTGTTGTGTACATGGGAATGATACAGAGGTTATCACAAGTGACACAAACCCTGGCATAGGCTTAAAGGAATAGTTTACCTAAAAATACAGATGCTTCCTTCTTTCACCTCCAAACCTGTATGACTTTTTGCTTTGGAGGAACACAAAAGAAGTTTAAGGTACATTGGTAATCAAACAACATTGGCACCCACTGACGTCCACTATTGTGGAACATTGAGTATTGTGGCACCCACAATGTCATTCCACTGCTTTAGAGTACAACACAGATATTTTTGAGCTGCTAATCATAATCACCTCTCAGACTGAATACTTTGCACAGCATAAAGCACACAAACTGTTAGCATGTTAGCAAATGTGAACATTGGGCACAATAACATACAGCATTGACAGTTAAATAAACAACAGAACAGTCAGATGATGCAGTCTTGACAGTGATACAGTAATGATACACAGTATTGTTCCATAACTGGCAAAACACCTAATGCAGTCCTCTGCCAGATCAGTTTGAGCAGAACATAGTGTCCACTGCAGTAAGATAGTGTGCAGTTAGAGGAAACCAGTTGAGTCTTTTATAACCTTCAACTGCTGGTCATAGCAGATCAGAAGAGGTCCCAAAAGGAGCCACATCATCATCATCATCATGATTAGTTAAAACACTGGGCTCAGCCTTCTGCTCTCCAAATCTACTTAAACCATTCAAACTTTTATCTCCTGTATCCTTCACTTATCTTCTCCCAGCAGGACCAGCCTCACATGAACCCTGCAGCTGTGGCTTCACAAGACCAGACTACACTACTCACTCACACTGATGAACCTTTCCACCAGTGTAGGTGTCATATTTAAAGCTGCGGCCATTGAATATTTGAAAGTGACCAAATGAGATCATCAGATAATATTAAATGCTTTTCCACTATCCTCTGGCATTCTCTGGTTTCATCCCTGCAGTCACCATTGTGCCCTTGTTCAGCAAATCTGAATTCTGTCATTATTGGCTCACCCTGTCGCCATTCCAGCTCTTCTACATTCCAGCTCTTCATACAATAAGATTAAAAGTACCATGTGTTGAGCCATTAGCACCATTAGCCACCATGATCCATTTAGCCACTGAGCCATTGGGATGAGTAAAATGCTGACTGTGCGTTCCATAATAACGTGTCAGGTTGCTAAAAACCTGCAACAAAAATAATGATTAGTCAAGTGCTGTGACACAAAAAGCAGCTTGGTAAAGAAGTTATAGCTGTTCATTATTATGTTTTAAAACTGATCAAATTAACAACAAAAAAACGTATGAATCCTCAAATGTGGCATTCTGTCATTTTGACAGAAACAAGACTTGCAACCCATAAGTCATGTGACATTTAAACATTTTTTATTATTAAATATTATTAAATATATAAATATTATTGTGAACACAAAATAAATAAATAATATTCACACTGAAGATGAAGGCTGCTGAAGGAGTTTTAATTCTGCTAAAGGTTTGGAAGGTTTTGAGCTTTTTTTTAGCTAAGGAGACACAGAAGACAGATGAGGCAGAGGGACATCCACGTGAGAAACAGAGGAGATCTTTGAGATCACATGTGAGAGCTGTAAGCACCAGAGGATGTAGTGGAAAGCTCTTGTCTCGCTACACGCTGCATTTTCCCTTTTATCTCTCTAAGCAGGAGTCAAAGCCAGGCAGTACCCTCTGAATGCTCTCAAGACAAAAATAAACATTTATGGAATCATGAAATCAAAATGTTATTTTAAGTCTCCATACACATTCACCTGGCTGTAACTTTGAAGGCCATAAACACAACGAAAGTCTTTCAGGTTGGGCAGAAATTAAAGGTTGAAGGTGGATCTCATGTGTATGGAGAGGTCTTGTATCCAGAGCCTTTCTAGATCTTTAGAGGCTGCATCTCCAATGGCAACGTGAAGCACGCCTAACCCAAGAAGCAGAAAAGAGCTTAAAGGCTTGAGCAGTTCTGTGAAGGCCTGAGAACGGTCCTCCAGTATTCAAACACTTTCACTAAACACTTTAAAGGGCAGTGTTTTAGCACAAACCCTTGTCTTATTAGGAACCACCCTCAAACCAACTTGACCAAACTGATTGGCAGTTCCTGGGCAATAGGGAAAATTGCCCCCTCAGATCTGACTTGTTCATTTGTGTATTCATGGTTACATAGAAAATGTTACTATATGTCCATAATATTTTGTCGACTTTGAGCCATATTTTTACCATGGTGGGTGTGTACAGCAAGGCATATGAACAACACAGCCTGTAAAATCTAAACTAGTGTAATAATGTAGAGGTTTTATCCAACTGCACCCCAAAATGCAAATATCAGTTTTAAATCATGAGTTACAAACTAATAAGTTAAGATACCAACAAGAGTATAGTGCTCAGTTCTCTCATTTCTCAGTTCTGTTTATCATATTTTACCATATCTTCCCCCCCCCCCAAACAGAGCAGAAAATGCTATTTCATCAGGACTGCTTCCATTTACATATCAGCTATTCATATGCGGCAACTAGGCCAAGTCTGATTAATGACAGTTTGAATATTTCAAGCACACAGAGGTCAGCCAGTCATAAACAGAGTTCATTTACATGCGCAGATCTTAAAGGTACATTTGAGAAGAGTCTGTTAAAGTCTATGGGTCAGAGACAGGGTGCAACTCTTACCAATATGTTAGGGATTTTTAAAGTATCACCAAGAGTAAGATGATGTAGACAGTGATGTAATTATTGCTGCCATTGTGTTGTCAACAGAGCATCAGGGATCAAACCATTGCTGTCATACATTTACATAAACTTTACATTTGCATTTCACCCTCAGAAATATCCTTCTGTTCCTGCTTTTATCTCTCTGTCAAAAAGATCAGTGTCAACGCCCGCAATGCAGCTCGGGGTGCCTGCCAAAAACAGGCAGAAAAACAGAGCAAAACATTGCAGTATCACAAATCAAGCTGCTTTGGCTACATGCTGCTCAATGCCCAGAACACTAAGTTACTAGATTAAAAATTCAGTGAAAATGCCTTAACCCTAACACTGAGGCTATATTCATATATCAATGTGACAGATCAGAGAAAGAAAGAGGGAAAGAGCATACTGGGCATATTGCCTGTGGAGAACTGTTTTCATCAAAGACATGCCTGCTGTGCTTGTCACTGGCTGGTTTGTGTCGGTCTCCTGGGACTAATCGCAGCCATAAGAATGGGTAACCAGCAGTCCAAAGGATGCTGAACCACTGAGGAAAAAGTGTGTGCACACGGCTACACACTTTGGGCTGCATTGGCAACACTCGCGTACCCTCTGTTAATCTACACAGATATGAGAAATTATGTTAAGCAGTATGACTAAGAATTGGGACCCAAAATGTTGCTGCTGCGAAAAGCACATATTATACAACCATCATAAAACTAATCCAAATGACTTCAGTAGTTAAAAATGTCTTTTGAAATTAAATAATTGGTGCAAGAAAAAGTCAAAACAAAATTAAAAAATGTTAAATATGTATATTATATATGTAATATATATATTATATGTATTTATCACTCAAATCAAATATTGTGGGACACTGATAATTCTAAATCTCTAAAACATAATTAGAATCTTTGGAATCTAATTAGAATTAAATGTTAATAATGTTATGCAGTTTTAAAGCAAAACATAATCTGGTAAATTTGTGAGCATTTCAAATGTGAACATCACTCAGATTTCATTTTTTTTATACATTTCATTTAATTTGTGAGAACATTTTACAAGTATGACCAAATATGCACTCCATGTTTTATTTAGTAGACACAATAAAACAAAAGCATGAACTCTTTGACACTCATGCACAGCCAATCATATTCTGCAGAGACCCTTAGAAATGGGCAGCAAAGATAAGGCTTGTGATCAAAGGAGTCTGCTGTAACAACAGAGGAAGAGAAGGAGGTGAATGCAGAGGAGTAAAGATGTAGAATAATTGGGTATTTATTTCCACCTCATCTGCGGTATCTCCCATTCTCTCTATATGAATCTAAAATACCAGAGAGTTGAAAGAGGGAAGGTTGGATCTCATTACATCAGAAAGAGAGAGCGAGACAACATTCCCACCTCAATCCCAGAATCCTCTGCCCCTGCACATCGGGGGGAGTTCATAATTCTCAGACTCTCTTTCCCAGAGGGAAATGTTAATGTTCAGAGATGCTGCTCATAGCACTGGAGATTCTCATTATATCTTCTTTAATGGAATAGTTCAGCCAAAATGAAAACTCATCATTATTTTTTTATTCAGTCTCGTGTTGTTTTTAACTCATGCTGTTATTTTTCTGGGGAACCCACAAGTGGAGTTTCTGAAGAGTCTTTATGGAGCTAACTGCTCACTAAAATCATTGCTCCACTGCAGCTCTGAAATTAAGTTCAGTTTAAAAAATATGTTTCACTGAAATGTATAGAGCAATATTACGTAAGATGCATCTTATTTTGTTGATCTTTAAGATAAGACTTACCAGGAAGTACACTAAATTGAAGGGAAGGTACTAAACATTTCTTTGCCCACATTCCAAGTGTTACTGCCTTTATTGGATCAGTAACATCTGACATAAGTGTCTTGTTTTATGTTTGAAGTCTGATCAGTGAGAGATGGCAATTGTGTAAATAGCCTTTGCTAATATAGTCAAGTAAACTATTCATATTTATATTGAAAGCCCCAATTTTTGATTGCAGATATTGGCAAATCTGAACAAAGTCTGAACCATTGTTTAGATATTTTAAAACTCTAGAGGAGAGAAATGGGATCACTTGGGACTTAAAGCAAAAGTCTTGATTTGGGTTCCATTTATTCTCATTGCTGTCAATTGAGATATTAATGAAATCTTATTTGTGTTTTTTTCTTCCTATTGCTTTGCTCCCACTGGTCTTTCTCTCGATCTCTCGATCATGCTTCCAAAACTTCTTACCTGTTCCCACAAGGCAGTGGGCAAGAATTTCTGCCAATTGAGACATTTCCAATTAAATAGTTCTGTCTTATCCAATGCAGTAAGTTGAATGAGGCTGCAAGCCTAAATGGCAAGGTTGCCATGACAACAAGTCTTGTTACCTTCTATTACATTTCTGTAATATGTAATAAATTTTGTAGCGTAGCAGACCTTACAGCTATTTTACAATGGCACTTCAAGGTTAGTCATCCCTTGTAATCATATGGGAGAATGAAAAGATGATACTCAGACAGCTATGGACACTGTCTACAAACTTGCACAATTGGAATTTTATGAAAAGTTTTTCTGCATTATGTAACACTGGCCAAAAATTTCTCAGCTGGTGCAACTTTATCTTTGTTCAGTCTCACAGACTGACAATGTAAGCGAGACCAACGACCAGGACACTGTGTGCAAACAGAATTAAGATGTACAAACATGGACTACTAGGAAAGAAATATTGAATATGGACTGCTCCTCACATTAAGCCACCAAATTGGAAAGATAAGGAACAAAAGTACAATGGTTCTTAACATCTTTGTGATAATACAGACTGACTCATCTCACAGAGATGAAAATATACAGTTAATAATATCATTTTAAAATAAAAAACAATGTAAAATACAAGTTCGCACCTGGTGAAAAAATATTCTTTTTGGTACATTTTCTCTTTTCACCTGCCATTGGTAGATGTAGCAAAAAGAGCGTTTTGTACCCTTAACACAAGTGTTTTGAGTAAATAAAAGCATTCTGGAAAATGACGTGTTCTTCTTCTAGTAACATCACCAACTACTGGCTTGGCATGCATAGTACAGTGCCATTTAGTCATTCATGGATCTGTGTGAATGCAGATTGTTTCATTGTCACCCACCATTTTCACTGAAATAAATGCTTTGTCCTTTGTGTTTGACAGATTTCCCAAAATAACTTATAACCAGGGCAAGACAGGTCCAGGCCTGTTTCAGCCCTATTCTGCACCGAGGACCAAATCTGCAAAATTATGTTATGTTAATGTTATGTTAAAATGGGAGCTAATAAAAGAAATTCATTTTCAAATTATCCAGTAATGTTTGATGCCATATTTAAATATGTATACTTTGATATCTTGGCAAATCTGAGAGTTTGATCTCTTCTAAGATTCACATTATCATGATAAAGACAGACACAAGGCAAGGAGACACAACTGAAATGCAGTAAGAGGCGTTTCATACGCAAAAGGTGCACACAAACATCTGATGTGAACAAATGACTTACAGAAACAAAGGAAACACTGGGGTTTAAATGGACAGACTAATCAGGGCTAACAAGACACAGATTAGAACAGTTAGGGTGGGGCAACAGGGACAAGA
>JAZGTJ010020411.1:0-10405 GCA_036877575.1 Botia almorhae
CACAACTTACAGTTGTCCTGTGGACAGATTCTCCCACCTGAGCTGTGGATTTCTGCAGCTCCTCCAGAGTGACCATGGGCCTCTTGGCTGCTTTTCTGACCAGGTGCTCTCCTTGCTCGGTCTGTCAGTTTAGGAGGACGACTATGTCAAAATGTGAAAAAGTTCAAGGGATATGAATTCTTTTGCAAGGCACTGTACTTCTGACACATCCTCATGTCTAGTATAGATTTTTTTAAATGTTCAGTGTTGTGAAAGAACCCCAGATAGGAAAGGAAGAGAAACAGATGATCTGCATCTAAAATAACATATTTTGACAGTATGTACTTAGTTGAATTAAGTACATACTTGCGTATGTTCTTTATAGTATGCGCGGATGCAGTTTGGAACATTCCGGACATACTATAGCCACCATGTTTTCATGGTCATGTGACCACCTTTGATGTACTAACAACAGCCATAAAAACAATAGTCACTATATTCACAATATAAACAATATTCATAACAATATTATGTTATCTTACATCACTTGCATTGAAAAGAGACGTTTGGTGCACAGTTTCCCAGTATTTTTTATTTATTGACTTTTTGAATCTTGTGGTCTCTCAGCTACCGTGGTATAGAAAAGTGTCCATCTGATGCATACTTAAAAATCTCGCAGGGAGCAGTAGACCATCCGGGTATTTCTCGCCTACTATTTTTCACATACTGAGGTTTCGGACATACTGTTCCTTACGCATACTGATTTTCCCTACTGTATAGTATGGAAATAGGTCATTTTTATTCCTCAAAAACAGCGTTTGCAGTATTTCTTCTGCAGGATTAATCTTATTTTTTAAGTTACGCTTGGCATTATGTTTAGCAGCAAAGCTGAAAGACCCATTTCTGTGGCAGTGGCTGTCAATCAGGGTATTTCCATATCTGAGCACAGATGGACATAATGACGGGTGCATACAAAGTACATACAAAGTGTAGCACAGGTTTTGGCTTTATTTGAACAATTTTTTAGAAAAAGAAAAAACTAGTTTTCAAGGCCTGCTTTAAATAATTGTGGATGAATTTTACTGCCTCAATGGTTTTATGCCAAATTGTTATCCAGACCGTGATTCGCATGTTCAGTGTGCGCTGTAATTCTGCTGCCAAACTCTTCTAAAAACAGACTGTGGCACTTTCATGAGATACTGGATATAGTTAGTGAGTTGAGGTTTAATGGTTTTACCTTGTGCATTTGTTAACTGTTGGTTAACTTTCTCATCTGCATATTAATAAGGTCAATAAATTTGACCATTTTGCTGTTTTTTTAGCATACAGGAAAAAATATTGAAGATTGAATAAAATCAGATTGAACATGCAGTGAAAATCAATTCTCAGGCGTTCATAGTAGCTAAAATACATATTAAATATTGCAAAATTGATAAAAGAAAAAAATCTTTGAGTACTTTTTCATTTCATTGACACAGTGCTTGAATATTGAGCTAGAAAACTTTTTCTCTTCTGATGTTTACAGAGGTCATTGTACCTGAATCTTTTTGATGTGTATTATCATTTGGCCTTGGTGAGACTCTGTCACTTTAATGGCTCTGTTTATTATATTTTTGTGAAGTATTTTTCTGACTTTTGTTTTTCCAGAGTCTCACAGCTTGGCACAACATTGGAAGCCGTGCGTTAATCAGAACTTTATTTCATCTGAGGAATCCAAGAGTTCTGTGCCGCCCTGCAGACTGAGACCAGATGAAGGCCAACAGATCTTTTGATGACAAAGTGAGTTATTGCATTTTACAGAATGAGTCATTTCCACAGTAGGTCCAAACTCCCAGCTAGGCAGTTTACTGTTTACCAAAGCAACTGTGATTTAACCTTTAAATCTCTCATGGAGGCTTTGGTCCCCAGAAACACAACATGCTCCCCATAAAATGAACAAAACACCCTGCTGAAAAGACCAGCTTAGACCAGCACGTGGTTTCATGTTGGTGCGGGCTGGTTTATAATGGTTTGGCGCTGAATGAACTGATGGTGCCATGTCATTTACCAGCAAAACTCACATGGTAAGGCTGGACTGCTGGCATGCTATTTCTGGTGAAGTCGGTTGACCAAAGAAGGACCTGCAGCTGGATGAGAGGTATTGCCGTAGTGTTGATGTAGCACCAGACCAACACTGTGTTGTTCCACTACAGTAACCACTGAAACGATACAGAACAAGCAGCCGATATTGACTATGTGGTGTAAGAAAGTGGTTCCAATCACAAGACACTCATTGCCCATTGATATCAAAGACCATACGTCAATTAATCCCTTTAGCGCTGTCTCATTTTTAAAGACATTTTAGAATAACAAACAATTTTGGAACTCTGCTTTTTGGCATATCTAAGATGAAAAATGTGCACTAGCTGCCATGTGACAGTAGTTTTAAGGTCATGTTTTCAAAAGTGTGTTTGGACAAGCGTTTGGCAGCAGCATTACATATAATTGCATGTTAAAACACAGGACATCTAAATGGTGTAAAGTCACCCCGGCTCTTGTTCCAAGCCTCCGTAATGTTGTTTTGAAATGTCTAAAAATCAAAGTTAGCTGTGAAGTAGTTTTGTGGGATTTCATACACAATGCTAGTTCTCAAGTCCCTCCACTTCAGGGCTTGTGAGGACAAGGTCATTCATGGGCCATTACATGTCTTTCCTCTGTGCTTGTAAAGCATGTAATCACTGAGGCAATATCCACAGTCCCCTTGATGGCACTTTGGCGCTCTTTAGAGGTTACACACCCAGCAGTCTCTCTCTTTACCCTGACTGCTGAGGCTCTTAAGATTCTGTAATTGTATTGAATTCTTTAGACTGTATGTTGCATTGTATTTCTGCTGTGAGATGGGAATGTGGTAACCGTGGTAACCTGTATACCTGTTTTCCAAAGACACACCTCCTCCAAACGTGCACAGCCATCGGAACAAGCTGATGACAAATAGGACCGAATGCAATGATTGGTGATGATATATTTACATAAATATATTTAGATCATTTTATTTAGTAATTGCTCTGAAGAGACTTTCTGCCAGCCTGACAAAAATATTTCTGAAAAAAAAAACACCTACCCTGCCTTTAGGGAAATGGTATCGCGTATTATAGCTTGATTTACATAAGATCAAGAAAGTTATCTAACAGAAAGCAAGTAAAGAGCTAAAGTTTGGCATTTCTCAGTGAGGAATTTAGTGTTTGCTTATTTGAGGGTTCATTTTGACTTTTTGAGATATTTTGATAACATGCACATTGAATCAATACCACAAAACATCACAGAATGTAATTCTATTTATAATACTGACCTGTTGTGCTGTTTTCCTGTCAAAACTTTCACTTCCTGGCGTTTTATTGCAAATGACTAACAGTTTGAAATATAAAATATGAACATAGGAAAACCTACCTAATATGATTTCCATTTGTAACATATATGATGAGAACATGCAAATGTACTGCATAACTCAAATGACTCATTTATTAAAGTTTGAGATGATGCAGGTGTGATGCACAGCTCATTGCCACTGAAAGTCCTTCAGCTGTTTCCACAAATCCATCTGTTGACTTCCTTCAGAACTTCAGAAATCACAGATTTGTGTGTGTGATATATGAGGAAATGTGTAAGTGTGAGCAAGCAGGATAAAAACACCAGCATTCAGTCGATCACACTTATGAATATGCACAACTATGACACTGCATGAGTGGAAATAAGTTTGAAACCAAAGTAATGAACTGAGGTGAACATCCACACAATAGCTGTGTTTCCATGTGTGTGAGGCAGAAAAACAGATGGATAAACTGTTTTTGTGAGAGAGGCTCGAGGTGTGTGTGTGTGTGTGTGTGCCTGGCAAGGCCAGCAGGAGGGCAAGTGGGGTGATAATGAAACAATGGTGCTGTAAATGCCAGTTGCTGTGGTAGAAGAAGAAGTGGCAGACGTGTTCTTTGGTATCTCTGTGGGTCAGCACCTGGCCACCCGGTTCAGTGTGACGTGTGTGAGGCGAAAAGTCAGGGTCAAAATGGCCACTAAGGAGTGATGCAGACATGCGCAACCAGAAATGGCAAGATGTGAGGGGCTGTGCAGTCACAACACGCCATTAGAGCTCACACACAGCAGGGGCCTCTTTGCCACGGCTAAAAATGAGCTTCTGTCAAACCGTTTGCGCTTTGGCTCCGTAACAGTGTGTGTGTTTAAATGTGTGTGCAGGTCAGATTGCTTGTATACTTTGGATATTTAATGCATTCTATTAAAAGCATTTGACCTGCAGAGGACATTTTTGTCAAAAGTAGTTTGTTATTCACAGGTCTTTAACAGGGTTGTGTAGGCTGAAATTGTCTGAGATCGTATCAAATAATTACATTTGAAGGCTGTATAACTATGCCAACGCTACGATAAGTTAGTTTGAAGTATTCCGGTAAGTGTAATAAGGGCTAATAAAGTTAATGACATCTATTAAAACACCACAGTAATGGCACTATAATTATGTTTATAAAGCTGATAGTTCTGTTCCTGGGTGCTGATTGGTCGATATTTGTTCTATATTACCATAATAGCACAGCCTCTCAAACCTTATTGGTTAAAACTTCTGGGCAAACGGTAACCCCACTCTTTTTAAAGAGTGGGGTTAACCTATGTTTTTTGTTCTAGATGTCAAAGGCTGTGCATTCAAACTTATTCTGGTCTACTTTGATCTGTCACTTAGTAACATGCCTAATAATACCATAAAAGTATCTGTACAATTGTTTGTGTCAGGTGTGAGGCGGAACTTCTGCTGTTGTTAATACATTTAAACGTTTGTAGGTTTTCCTATTCCGTCACATTAACATTTGTTCAGCCGGTGCGGTTCATGCTCATAATATATTTTGTGCTTGTCTCTGTGGTTGATGTTTGATTTTTGATGAATTTACAATGATTTTGGTGTTGTGTTGGATTGCCACCTCATATCCAATATTAAATCTGATCTGAAAACCATTTAATTACACAAATCTTCATTACGCAAATCAAAACTGCTCTGATTTTATTATGTAATACAAATCATAATGTAAAATGACTGTAATCATTTTACATTGAGTCCCCACCCACACCAAAAACTGTGTGTTTTCACTCATCCCCTCCAGAGGTTTCGTCATCTTCTTTAAACTGTCTCATTTGTAATCCATGTGGAATCGAGTTCCTTTCTTCTCCTCTACTTCTCCTGCTGCCTCTTTTCTTTTTAATCAGAGAAAAATGATGATCTCCTGACTCCTACAGACTGTAATTATAACAGAAGCCATGAGCAGCGTCCAAGCAACTGCCCGATCAATAATGCAGATCTTAGTTTTACACTATAAATGCACATATCCTAAAATCATCCAGCAGGGGCGGAGCCTGTGTAAGGCCGGGGAAAGCTTAGCCTTCCACTGATCAGCACGTATGTGACTAACAAATGCTGGAGATAATGCTGCCCGGAACCGCTGGTCTAGGATCAGTTTCCCCTCCTCAAATCCATACCTTAATTACTAGTGGAATGGGCAGGAGGTGGGTTATAATAATGTAATTTGAGCGTTAAAATGTGTGCATTAAAATATGCACATAAAAAATGATACCCATATTTAAACCAATGCGAGTCCCCTCTCGATCAACCTCAAAACCAGCCTTCACTGAGATGGACAAATAACTGCAGAAAATAAATAAATTCATCAGATTAAAGCATTGATCTTGAAGATGCTGTCTACAAGATCCTAGCTTGCAGAAAAGTTAGCACTGACATTATCGACGCTGACCGCATACAATTATGGCGTACGGTGGCAGGTTCCGGCTGCGGATTTTCTGCATTAGTTATGACAGTTATTCATTATTCATGTTGGCTGTCATGGTTATGGAGAAACAAGTCATGCGTGTGTGATTGCTCTTGAGGCATTTTAATAATCGTGAATACCATGTAACCGTATGTGTAAATAATAATCAATGTATTCGTTTTGTACATTAGTATTGTGTGTTTTTAGTTAGGTGTGAGGTAGTAAGTAACAGGTGCTTCTATCCAAAGCAACTTACAATACAATCAAGGTATAGACCTGCATGTAAGGTTTTTTTAATGTTGCATGTGACCTGGGAATTATAACCATGATATCGGTATTAATAGCGCACTTTAATCAGAGCCGATAGTATAATGATACATGAGAAGTGAATTGTTTGTTTGGAATGTACAGAATGGTAAATGACCTCCGCATATGGAAGATGTTTCTATATTTTCTAAACCTCAGAGCTCCTCAGAGCTCCTCAGAGTTTTGCACTGGAGTTGGCTCATCTTCTGCTTCTGCTCTCCAGCCTTCAAATATTTGATTGCAGAAGGAACCTAATGATGCTATCCATCAAATCCGCTGGCCACCGTTTTAATATTCCTGCCAGCGCTGTCTCATGAAAAAAACCTGCCATCCATCCATCCATACTCAGACCCACTATCCTGACAGATGCCTTTGTGTTGTCGTGTCTCTGGTCGGACGGACAAAATGGAGGCCCTGATTTATACACAAAGGCGGAATGAAGAGCTGGGTTAACTTATTAACAGATTCTTCCTCACAGATAGACAGAGACCTCATCTCGTCTGAACAGTGTTATGACTCTCCCAGCATCCATCAGACAGGAAATTGGGTCTAAGATTATGAAACGATAGTGTTCATCACAACATTCGTACTTCGGTGACGCCAGCTCGCTGTGTGGTGCGAAATGTCTCTTGTTTGATGTGTGCTCGCAGACCGGCGATTAATCTGCTCCATCTCCTGCTCCACATCCAAGATCACTCAACAGAAATAGAGTGACGTGTGGAAGGGACTCGTAAGCGAGCGTTTCGCTAACAATTAACTGGAGAAGGAATCATGACTCCATTTGTGTCATTCTGTCACTGTGATTATGTCTGCTGTGCAGAATGGAGGAGAGCTGAAGAAGGCTCTAAAAATACCGAGCGCAGTACATGGTGTTGGCAGCACTCCCAGTCTTTCTCATAATGTACAGCTACTGTTGATTTAGCTGAGCAGGAAACAGATGTCAATGGGAAGGGGCTGCAGTGCCTCTCCTAACCCTTAGGGGGCACTGTTTACGTTTTAAATGCTGGATAGGATAACGTATGGTCGTATATTTGTTTTTGGCTATAGATTTACTCATTCTTGGTAAGGCTGCTGACATCACAGGTTGGGAAATCTTAAAATTTTTAGAGAACTGTTTTTAGGTCTGTTTTAGAGAACGACTGCAAATAAACAGAGATTCTTTCAGTCTGGGACTGAGAGTTTGGTGGTATGTTTCAGATGTATTTTTGATTAGATCATCATTATCCAGTCCTTACAATGAATTACTCGTTTGACAGCAGATCAAGAACCAGTCGACTGATGAGAAGGACGTTATGTGTCATTACTCATTTAAATAGGCCCTTTCATTTTTGAGTTTTGCATTTTCCTTCAAAGGTGCTACGTTCATAATATTCATAGTAAATTATTAATCTGTTATCAGTCAAAAACAAAGGGAATACTGGGGCTAGCTGTCACCATTTTTGTTCCATTGACATTTTTTCACATGGATTTAAATGTGAGGTACAATCACTTTAGACATTGTGGGGTAATTGTGTACACAGATGTGCTAAATTTAAATGATTTTAAAAGGAATATAAAAAATAAGGATGACTTACAATATTTTTGAGATCTTTATGGTGCTTGACAGCCTCAGTTACTGTTTGCTTATGGATCAGAGCAGCCAGGACATGCATAAATACATGTAACAGGATTTATATTTTCATTTTTTAGGACGAATATAAAATGTTTATTTACTTTCTACTCTACTAAGAATAAATTCCTACAATTAATGAATTGTAAATGTAATGTATTGTGTTAAAATTTGGTTGGTTAGTTGTTTTGTCTGGTAGTGACATTTTTAGGCACAATGTAAAACAGAGAGTCTAAATCTCACTTACCCGTGGTAAAACAATAGCAGTATGATGAAGGGACTGTTTTATAATACAAGTTTGTAGTTGTACTACAGTATGTAATTGGATTTGATGCAAAATAGTTTCTGAGATAGTTTCAGAAGCATTACGCAGGCAAAGCACATAAATCATCTATAAGAGATAAGAAGTTTTTTGATTGAAATCGAGAACGTGAGGAGGAGAGATGGAGAGTGAGAATGAAGATTCGCAATTAAATGGCGATGAAATCTCTTGGCAGAACTGCATAACGACGGAGCGGTTAAATCGAAGATTTGAAAACGGGTCCTTCGCTATTCCTTTGGAAATACAAACTTTCCATGGGATTTAATTAATTTGAAGAAGTGATTATTCTGCGCCTACGTGCCCCAAATAATGTGTTGTAGTAATGCATCTAAATGCATAAAAATGGTTTTTTTTTCCATTAAAGAATTCAATTTTATTCCTCACTACACTCAGACAGGCAGCAGGCCCAGAGCCCTAAACAAACAACATGTGCATTTATGCGGCTGTGTCTGACAAATTTCCCTCCAATGCTGAAAGATTCAACTGATTAAATAGATTTGTTTTAACCGACAAGTAAATAAATCTGTTTTATGCTTCTGTGTGATACCGCACAACCAGAGTCCCCTGTCAGCGCACTGTGTGTTACTGCTCCTGCATAATACTGGCTTTAAAAGAGCTCTGTACTCTCTACAGACCAAACACAGTTCATTACCAAAGCGGTGTAGATAAGCTGACCTCAGAGTTTACCTCAGAGACATGTGAACATAAATAGTGTATGTGTACGGTATGTGTATATCTATATATATTTCTCTCTCGCTTGCTGTATATATATATATATATATATATATATATATATATACTATTTATACACACACACACAATGTATTTATTTATGTATTTATTTATGTGTATGTACAGTAGGTACAGTATATCAGATTTTAAGAAAAAAGTTGTATAACCCGTTACATTTATTAATTTAGCTGGTTCTTTTTTCAAATCATCTAGCAAATGTGCAATAATATAAAAACAACTTCATAAGCTCCAGTAACATACTGTAAGAAGTGCTAGTCACAGGAATGTAAATACGTGTTTTTGATGGTTTGGTTGCTGCAGCATTAGCCTTATTTTTGCCATAATTGATTTTGCTTTTTATATTGTGTATTTTATGTGGACCGCAGGATGTCTAGCGAACACTTTGTGGAATCTAATGGGAATCAGAATACCGTTCAGATTCAGTTGTGGAATCAGGAAGAGGTCGAATTGCTTCTTTCTCCTTAGATCTCATTCAAATGTTCTGTAAGTCACAGATAAATCTTTGTGTTTATACTGTTGAAATTTGGAGTGGAGTCTATAAGCGTATATATTTAAAATCATAGGAGTGTGTGTACAGTATGTATTTGTGAACATCCAGGTGTGTTGCTCCTCTAGTCTATTATCATTTACAGATTCTTATTCATGTATGTACATTGTCTTTATTCAGCGTTGTCACGTGTAAATCCTCCTTCCTGAAGAAGACAGTGACTTTAGCAGAAATTATTGTTCCCACTGTTATTTATTATGTAGGACACCTGGTGTTTTATAAAGAGTGTTTTCACCTTCCTGTTTGATTGAATTTAAGGCTTGTTTGATGGCTTGCACATCCTGCGCGAATTTCCTGCATGCCCATCGTTCTCCATATGCATTTGGAGTCGTCTTGTAATTACATGTCACATGTTAGTCACATGCTAATTACTATATATCCGGTCATTATGCCTTTACCATTTGGAAGTTAAGCGTAATTTCAGGTCACTCTCACTGCTGCCACGGTAACCAAGGAAACCAGACTGAGGTTGTGATTGGCTCATTTTAGACAATTACTTGAGCTCCTCTCATTGGCTTAGCAGAACCACGTGCTCAAAACAACCTCATAAACAGACACAAAGGCAATCATACCCCTCTTTGCACACGTGAGTTCAAATTCAATTTAGCAGAAATATAGCACGCATGGCAAGACGGCTCTCAAATGTTCCCCACTTGAGTGAGTGACTGATTTAAATGGCTAAAGAGAAGCAGATCAGAGCTGCACATCGGCCCTGCGAGTGAGGTTACAATTCCACTATCGCAGTTAAACAGTTATCACATGACGGTCATAAAAGTTATGAAGCTGTGAAGCATATGCGATCAATGGAGCAATAGATGGGCAAGCAGGGAGAACAATTGATCAAATGAGCATACAGCTCCATACTGTGACTATCTCTGTTCACATACTGTAACATCATTGTTGTGTTCGTTCAGGCTGAGTTAAGCATACAAATGACGTATTTTGTTTATTAGCATGTAGCTCATAGCACTGCTGTGTTTTTGGCATTAGCTCAGTGAGAATCTACCGGAAGGTGGAGGAAGGGTGGGGTGGTAGAGGCAAGGTCTGCTTTAACTCTGTACAAATGTGGATTCCCAAGAATAATACATAATAAA
>JAZGTJ010020412.1:0-10405 GCA_036877575.1 Botia almorhae
GGTGGAGGTGGTGGAGGGGGAAGCGGTCCTGGAGGAAGGAGCTGTGTGGTACGTCTGAAAGATGAGGTATCATTTTGAAAACAGCTGGAGGTATCAGGAGGATAAGGAGGTAGAGTTGCCGTGGTTACAACTGGAGCTCCATCCATTGGCAGATACAGAAGGGATGTCCAATGGCCTCAAATCCAGGTCACTGGAAAGTCAAAGGTCATAGACAAAATTGCATTTAGACAAGTAGATGTCTAAATTCAATGTTTTTTCCAATAAATGTCCATTTATTTCCAATGATAACACAGTGGCTGGTAGAGCTGTTTGAAAAGGAACGTGATGTCAGCTAACCGCAAAATCAGATAATACTTTACAAGACTAATTTGTCCAACCATTCAAACAGGCGGAGTCAAACAAACTACTTTATTAGCATTATCATACACAAATGATACTTTGCATATCATTCATATTGTGTCTCTCTTTATGAAGCAGACTACAGGCTGTTCAAGTTACCTTTTCAGTTATAGTGTAATCTTTTAAATAATGTATTTAAAGCGAAAATCATTAAAGGCATATACAAAATCAATACTAATATCATTTCTGCCCTTAAAAGAAACAGTAAACATACTAAAATAACATTACTTAAATAAACAATAAATGATACAGAACGAATTTTTACAATTACTATTTTTACTATTATTGTAAAATGTTGAACACGGTGAAAGGCTTTTACACACTGCTTAGAACAATTGTACAAGTATGTTTATAGAAGCGACCATGAATACAAACAATAACAGTAGCAGTAGTTCATATAATAATAGTTTCGCTTAAAACAAAGTTGTTGAATTCGAAAGTGTCTAAATAAGTAAAAATTTCCCACCAACGTTGCAAGAAAGTTACCAAACTCTGAAGTGTGTCAGTTCCAAACAAGTTATTAATTAGCAAAAAGCGGTAAACTGATTATCAGAATAATACAACACTAATCGACATTTACGTACCAGTAAATTAATAAATCCAGGTTATTTCAGAGGATCAACTGACGTCCATAGCGTGAAGAAAGTCATCAGACAACCTGCATGTCAAACGCCATCAACTCCCTGCACGAGACCTTTAATGAATGAGAGAAGCCACGCCCCTCACCTGCGCACAGGAGACCTCTCACCTGAGAAACTCTCACCTCTACGTCTCTCTGTACCGACTTAAAGTTTCTGCTTCTTCGGAAAGAACACTATACATAATTAAATAAGAAACAAAACCACCGTATTGCACATATTAGGTCTTTATACTGAGTTATTTCGCTCACAACTTTATCCTCGAACAGACAGGTCAGTTGTATCGTTTTACAACGTGTGGCTTTTGCAGCGTTCTGTATGCTGCAACTTTATTTAACTTTTACAAATTAAGTTGTAATGCCCCCTGTCGGCTATATTATCTATAAAGGCATATAACGCCTTTAAAGATAATATAAAGGATAATATTCTAAACTATTATTTTAGCATCGTTAGTCACCCTTTGCCTAGAACTGCAATTTATCAACCAGCTTTTATCAAACCATTTTTGTTTTAAACTCTGTCATAAGTTTACACATTTCTGTATTTTGTATAATGTCCGTTGAGAGAGAGATGAATATGGTAGGTTTGCACCTGAAGGATCAGTTTAATTTAAAAATAATCTGTATTTAGTTTTACTAATATACAACATGCTACTATGGTATTATATAGCATTACCCTCAGTCTGACACTATGTTTGATATATGTAAGAGATAAACAGTGTCACCACAGGACATCAAATAGAGATAAATGACACAAAGACATTTTTTCTTTTGCAAACTTTTTAAATGTTTATCATGTGGATTTCTGTATGTTGATGAATTCCAGGGGGTTTGGTTTGGTCAAAGCCAGGAACAAAGTTTAACATCATGGGTTTCCAATTTGCAAAACCAGTTTTATCTTTACATATATACACTACAATACACATCGCAGCCTAAAATATTGATTGTACATTAATTTGGTAATATTTAAAACCCTCTGATTCTGCAAAGCTCTAAAACTAGGCCTACTGGTAAGCATATCGATATCATTTTTGTTTACAGTAATAACAAATGATAGTGATAAAAATAACCTCTAAAACAACCACAAAAATCATTTAAAAATCATCTACTGGGGGACAAAATCCAGGCTCATAGGTCAGGAGTATTTCAAATCCTATTAGTCAGGAAAAACACCCATCACTTCATAAAAGGTTCAGTTTCTGGGGGTTTGAGATGAACATTGTCTTATCATTAAAATAATCACACGGTCTCTGTTGCCTGACACAAGAGTCTGTGTGTTAAAACAAAATGCTTGGTATTAAACAATCACTGACAAAGGTAAGTCCCATTGTTTTGTCTTGAGTCCCTCTTCTGGAGTAAGCGGCTGAGACTGAAGGCAAAAAACAGGCTAAAAGGTATGCCAGTACATTATTTGTTCTTTAGCAGGTGACATACAAAACCATTCTTTTTTCTAGAAACATTATTTTCTTGCAGTACTACCCATTTTGTGTTTTACTAAATCATTAAATAGGATTGAATCACAATGCATGGAAAAGTACAACTAATGTCACACCTGCCATGCAAAAACACGCAAGGGAACAACCTATACAGAAACACAAAAACTCCATTTCTAGGAAATCTTCGGTATTGCTTCATCTTTTTAGTTTTAGTGCAATGTTCAAATGTACTGAACATTAGATCATAGATACTCTTTTAGTCTTACGTAACAAGAGCAAAAAATACATTTTTGACATGAATTTGTCTGACAGTCTGTTTATAGCAAAAGGTACAAACATCCAGATGTATTTGGAGCTCACTGCTAAAATAAAACAATAACTTGGGGACTAACAGATTATTTAAAATGTTGTGTGCAAATATATAATTTACTCAAACCAGTAGGACTTGCTTCATTAACTTACCAATTTAAATATACATTTGATCTTTTACAACAAATAAAAACTCTAACTCAAAAAAAGACATGAGTAATCTTTTAAACATTTATATTTTTAAATAGTTAATACAAAATCCCCATGATTTTGTACTACATTTTTTGAAACCGTTTTGAATTAAGCTTCATGAAATTACATGAATTCATTAGTACTATGCCACAGAAAAAGAGAAACGCTACAGTGAAATATATTAATGGGTGTGTTAAGCTTTCATTGAGAGGAAAATAGACAAAACAATTAAACAAAAGCAGAAAATCACAATAAGCACAGGGAGTATTATAAACAATTGCATATGTGGCTTTAGTATGAAAATGAGAAAATTAGGGCACTGCCAATGCTAAGAGGAAACAAGTCAGTACATAACCTCAAGTGCACATTTTGGTAGATAAAGAGGCAGATAAAGGTGGGCCTCAATTACTGTCCTGTATTCCAACAAAACTATCAAAAATAGAACTTATACATACAGTTAACCTCTGATTATTAACTTGATTATACAAAACGTAACATTCTAAAGCATTATGCATTAGTACATACTACGAAAAGTATCAACAATGACATCCAAATAAAACAATGACACGCTTCTAATTTAAAGAAAAGCAGTTTTTTCTGTTCAAGTCTGAAAGGCAAATTTGACTAGTCATTTTTAGATTCATCTCCTGATAATTTGTGAGGCTTTGTAAAAACGTGCACAGAAGGCTATGCACCCACATGTAGTGCAATTTCAGACCAATTTTCATAGAATTATGAAATGAGAGATTAATGAAGATATCAGATGTATTGTTTCATGTATCTTAAGCATCTGAAGTACTCTGATAGCCTAGCAAACATACAAGAATCCAATAACAATATTTTAATTGATCAAAATAAAATCAATTTTGGTTAATCCCACCGACACTGAGAACTCTGGGATAAGAATGCTCTGTATTTACTGCATCCATATCACCTACAAGACCAAATCTACAAGACAGAAAAATAACAATAAAGTAAAACAAAACGCTTCTCACAGATTAAAAACTGAGAGAGATAGACACTGTGTAAGATTAAGAATAGTCAGGGAAAAAAGGATTGTGTGTTCTTTTTTCTGTGTGACAAGGATTGTTTCAGTTGGTTTAATGATATTTATAGGGATGAAACTGCTAACGTTCATTTGATTGGAGCTTTTGGGACCAGTATCATACCAGAGCTGGCTACTCAGAAGAGTTCAGAGCAATAATAGGACGAAAATTAGAACTGAAGAAGAGAAGTAAGGGTTAGAGAGAGCTGGAGAAACTGCTAGACCTCGCTCTGCTAGCGTCTCAGGTTGCTAGTCTCTCATGGTCCTACAGCAACGCACTGTGTGGCTAAAGACAAGGGTAAATGGACATTTTCACTGTTCCTCCAGCCAGGAGGGCTTGTCAGCCCCTGGAGGTTTAAGTTTAATGTTGAACTGCTGGAGGGTCTGTTCCAGCTGCTGCTGGTTGCCAGCAAAATAGGCAGAGATAGCATTGTGGAACAGAAGAAGCTGTTTGTGCATCACTTTAACCTGTAAGAGAAACACACAACACACACAGACAGATGTCACTGATCGAACACTAACAAACAACAGTTAAACATTTTCACTCTTTCCTTTCATAAACAAAAGGTCTCCTAAAGAATCTTAGGATCTGAGTTGTGTATTATCCTGTTAACCTGTGTGTGTATTATCTGAGAGCTGATAACTCTGAGTCGAGAGTACAGACATACATGTGTTGTATTTCATTTCTTATTCCTATATTCAGTTTTACCTAATATATTTCATTACTTAAATCACTGTTGTTTAATCTTATGTTGGGTGCTGTATTGTATTCACAAGTACAGATAAGGCAATGGTCCAAATCTTAGGGTGTTTAGCAGTGTCACAGGACAATGTTGTGAAACAGTAATTTTCCACTGTCCATGCTTGGTATATAAACATTAAATAAACTTGCGACGATTGAAGTCAGACTGAGCATTTTAACAATTAATGAGAACTGCAAAAGCAAATACACTCATACATGCATACATAAATATACATTTAATCATTTCTAAATTAGACTATAAGAGTGAATGTTGCACATTAGCAATTATTCCTTTTAAGCAAATAAGGTACTGCATATACACTGTAAACAGTTCACAAATGTTTTTAATTTTTCATGAAGTTATGAAGAAATCCAAGCACCTTATTTTCTTCCAGGAACTTGAGCTTGATTGTGACATCACTTCGCAGACGTTCGTATTTGTCCTTGTGGATCTGGTACTGCTGCTGAGCAGCCTCAATACGCGCCATGGTAACAGCGTCCCGCGGGCCCATGTTTAACTCCTCTAGATCTGCCCTGTATGCATCAAACTCCAGCCTGCATCAGAAAAACATTCATCACCACTGTTAAATAATTACACTATATTTATAGAAAATATTCACAGTAAGGAAAGACTGGTCAACGTTCTATACGAAGTGTTTATAAAATGTAATACATGGAAGTTATTATTGATTAAATAATAACTTAAGGGGCCTGTTGGTAAATAAAAAAAAACAAAATCGCAATGGTTTGTTTTAATGAAGACTACAGCTGGAGTAAGTCACCTGGCATTTTCATACATCTTGATGGTCATTAGTGTGTCTTCCATTGTCTTGTTTACTAGTGTGTTGATGCTGGACACAAAGAAGTTGATGGCACCCAGCAGTGTCTCTCCGTTCTTACACAACAGCTTCTGTGTTTCTGCATTGTAGCCAAACTCGTCCTGTTTGTAAACAGACACAAACTTCTATATTACTATATCACTTTTCAACTAGTGATTCACAACCTTTTTAACTTCAGGTCCCCCAATTATAAACAACAAAATTTATACATGCATACACACACACACACACACACACACACAAATGTTTAACTAGGTTTATACAGCCCATCTAGCAAAGGAAGTCCTACAGAAGTACCAACTGGACTGCTGTATAAATAGCAACACAGTTTTTAGTACTTCATAATATAGCCTATTCTGTCTATAACAGCTAGTTCTTTTTTTAATATTGTCTCAGTTTGATTTATAAACTTTGGCAACAGCTTAAAATAAGTTTACACCAGTCCCATAATTTAGCCTGGCAGTCAAAGCGCATGTCATAAATCTTAGGAGGGCTGTGGTGTCTCACGCGAAGTTCTGGAGATTTCTGACTGAGGTCTGCGAAAGTGTCGCCGAGGGCGTGCTGCGTCTGCACCATGCTGTAGAAGTGGTTGGTTAGCGCTCGCGCTAAATCCAGCACATTCTCATACTTGCGTTTGGTTTCCCGCAGCACCTCAATCTGAGCCTCCAGTTCCAAATCCACCGTACGTGAGCCTCGGCCAAACCTCTCAGAGATCAGCTGTTTGGTGCACTAAGAGAGAGACAATATACAAATGGCTTTTAATAGCACATCTAATCAACATCAAGTGAGAAGCTGGTTAAACTAAGTGCACTTCTACACACTAAACTATTTGTGGGGTAAAATACCACAGATTACAGACTTAATGGTACAGATTCTGTTTGTTTACCAACCTTGTAAGTATTCAGCCCCCACTTCTTCATGATGTCAAACTTCTCAACTGCAATGCCTCTTGTGGCTTCTTCTGCTGTGCTAGAGGAACTGCTATTGTGATGCATGTTGGACCCTGATTCACAGAAAATGCTTCACAGTAAGTCTAACACACACATTGTTTTTGACTGGTCATCACATCAAACAGACAGACTGAAAGCTGTATGCAAGGCAGGAAATGAAATGCAATGAATGAGTGAAGAAATGTGTCACCAAAAAGCACTTAATTGAAGGGATCTTCCAGCGCTCTTTGGGATACCTGGGATACAGGTGATGTCTTCTGATTGGCTGGCTATTCGGCAGGCTGCAGTCTGGCTTGGGGCAATGCTAAAACCCCTGGACTTCATTCGCAGGTCTGAAGGGGGTCATGGCCAGTGATTAACAGGGTAAATTTAGGGTAATAGGGAATGGGGATTAGGTAGTAAATATGTGAAAAGATGATTGGGCAATTGGTAAGATGTTTTTGGGATGGAATGTGTTGTACAATATGAGAATGTTATTAAGTGTGTGGAATAGTGCGAGTATGTGTGTGTGTGTGTGTGTGTGTAAAAGAGTATGGGAAAATTAGGAGGCGTGAAGGGAAAGGAATGGGAGAAAAGGGAGGGCGAGAGAGAAAAGGTGACAATGTAGTGAGATGAAACAAAAACAAGAAAAGCACATGATGGATGATTTGTTAAATCTGCTGCCTCATGACAAATAGATGGAGACAACTTACAGTGCACTTAACACACAGTTCACTAAAAACTGTTATTATAAACCCCAATATGGCTGATGTTTTTGTGACTGGGAGTATTGATGTAAAAGAGTTATTTATCATTTGTGTTTGATCTATTGCCAAACATGTTTGCACACAGTCATTGTGCAGCAGATTTTTCTAAACATTTCTTTAACAAAAGTCTGCAAATTAAAGCCAGTTAAAAGTTTTAAGGTGATTTCCCACAGCAAATGACAAAAGGTTCCTCATCACACACAAAGTTCCCGGTTGTAAATGATGTAAACTTTAACCCTAGAGGAGCGGAAGAATGTAAAATTCAGCCAGTTCCAATCTGGAAAGAGAGAAAATTAAAGCCAAGAAGAAGTGATTAAATTTGTTCTCCGAGAACAGCATCCCAACCCTGAGAAAGAGGAAAAACTGAGAAAGCAATAATTCAAGGCACTATGGGAAGGTGGAGAAAGAGAAAGAAGAGAAATTGGGTGCAAACGGAGGGATGAAGACCTTGTCCATCATTTGGAATGCGTCTGTTGCCCACAAAGTTTGTGTTAAGATGGATGGCAGGGCCTGAGAAAGGGTAAACAGAGACAGGGAGCCCTACATTAATCAGCCCAACCAGTGGAAGAAAGCAGATATTAACGCTTTACGCTAACACCATTAACACCAAAACATGAGGATTAGTCCTACCACATATCCAGATAAAAACTAAAAAAAAAACTAAAAAGTAAAGTATGTTTTGGTTCGGTTACTTTGCAAATGGTCACATTCAGTTTTTCATTAGAGATGATGTTTATTATAACTGAGGCTCATTGGTCTCTTAGCTCCTGGGGCCTTTTCTTGTTAATATCAAACTAAATCTATTAGGCATGACTCACACACTACCTATACACCTCTGGAAGCCCCAGCTCTCGGTCGGACTGCACCACAGGAAAGAAAGGGGACGAAATTATGCAAATCTTATGAGATGCTTCCATCTATGTCTTCACAGAAAACAGGTTAGTGCTTGCGTTTCATTTCCTATGGCTGTCCATCTTACTACCCCTAACATTAAACCAGCAGATTAGTTCCAAGCACCAAGATTTTTCCATTATGATAAACATGTCAATGTGAAAAGTATGTCAGGAAAACAGGATGCAGGATGAATGTTCACTTTACGAATATGACACAGAAGCAGAAGAAGATGGAAAGGAGCAGCGATGAATTAAAGAGAGAGAGAGAGAGAGAGAGAGAGAGAGAGAGATACAGGGAAGGAGTGTTTTACCTTTAATGGAGCTGGTTGGAATGATGCCCTCTGTTGTGCCTCCATAGCCACCCGATACAATGCTGGTCTCATTTAGGTTGGGGCCAGACACCATGACCTGCTGTAAATCCTACAGACACAGAGGATATACTAAAGGTCTTGGGAAGACAACATAAGATAGCTAGAGATTCTTAAACATGTAGAAAATTCTGTACAAATTTTGTAAATTCTACACACAAACAAATGAAGTAGATTTTTAAGCGAAATTACTTAGCAGTTAAAAGTGTTACAGACCTGGAAATAACAAGCTTTTTTAAATACTAATATTTACAGATCTTTGAAAATAAACACTATGTGGCTTTTGTTTCCATTGTTTGTGTAAAGGAACCTGACACCCACACTTACCAGACAATTAATAATACAAACAGACTGTTATCTAAAACATGTCACATGTGACTATATAAACTGTCAACAACACATACCAGTGATGTAAATGTTATCCGAAACCACACAGCTCAATAAACAAGCAGAACATTACTGCTTAAACAAACCTGTATATAGTCTGCGTGCATGTGTGTGTTCTGTATACAATACTTCTTTTAAATGCAAAGCAGAAAGAATTAATATTAAGGTTAATACAAAATTTGACATAAAGAGATAATAGTAATAGTTAATTCTATAGAAATATTAGCTTAGTTAATAGTGGCTAATGTGTTTAGTCTTGGTTAATACTACAGAGAGACATTTTCAAAATCAAAATATACAAACAAACAGGTTGTTTCTCAAAGCAAACACACACACACACACACACACACACACACTCTTACAGACTCTGCCCCCTTTCCCAGTGTTCTCTCACCCTGTGGCCTAGAGGTCTCCCTACCTTCTCTTTTAAGCTCCACTGAATCTTTGCAGCCTGCACAGACATCAGGAAAGAACGCAGAACATGATGACAAAAAGAAAGATAAAACGAAACCAAAAATCAAACACAATGTAAAACAGAAACAGGCATGAAAACAATCAATGACGATGGAATAGTTTATCAAATGCAACACAGATGCATATTTCATGTACTTTCGGCACCTGTAAATACAACGTGACATGCCGATACAAAGGCATATGGTTACAAGAACTACAAAGGTGCTTTGAAGCGGCAATACTTAACTTTATTTGGCAAAAGATGAACAAAAATCAGTTATTGAGCAAGCACATAATTGTTCAGTGTTCAAAACAGGCTCACTACCGCGTTTCGCAATGTTAAATTTTTAATAATTTATCATTTGCGCTGCCAGGTCTGATTTCACAGAAAATGTCAGTTGACTTTAATTGCCTGTATGGTTATGTCACGTCTGTGAACAGAAAGAATATCACCCTGGCTAAGATCGCCGAGTGTTTGCTGCTTGTTGTTACAGGAACTGATTAGAACTTAAACTTGTCATCCTTGATAATAACACTCCTTTCAATAACTTACAATTTTATATTTTAAACAGAGATGGCGGTAGAGAGGCAAGTTGCCGATTGCAGCTTTAAACAAATGAAAACAAATCAAAAAACAAAACAATGAGAAAAGGCTTGTAAAAAACTTAAAGGTTTCCTTGTGGATGTCAACTTAATTTTCCAAGACAATAAAGACATGTGTGACACTATTGTGTAGAATTTTGATAAGCAATGAAAAAGCTTCTTTTATGGATGATGAGTCATACAGATCCCGTCGTTCCAAACATCTCTCGTTCCAAGACTGAAGACAAAGATGAGAAAAAACATGTCTCTGTCTCTCTTTTTCTTTTTGTCTCTCTTTTCTCTCTCTTTTCTCTCGCTCTCTCTCTCGCTCTCGCTCTCGCTCTCTCTCTCGCTCTCTCTCTCGCTCTCTCGCTCGCTCTCTCGCTCTCTCGCTCGCTCGCTCTCTCTCTCGCTCGCTCTCTCGCTC
>JAZGTJ010020413.1:0-10404 GCA_036877575.1 Botia almorhae
ACGCTTTTATCCAAAGCGACTTACATTGCATTATACTACACATTGATCACTATACATGGAGTAATTGTGCAATCCCTGGGATCGAACCCATGACCTTGGCGTTATTAACGCCATGCTCTAACCACTGAGCTACAGGAAAGCTCATTACTTAAGACTATAGCTCTATAATTGTCAGAAGTTACTGAGTTTTTTTTCAATTAATTTTTATTTATGGGTTAAATATGACCCAATCATATTTTTAAAGGGTTTCATGAAATTTCCTTATATGCATTTACAGTATTTGGCCACCAGAGGGACCTAGTATCTAATCTTAGCAAAAAGACACTGGTCTTGAACACGTTTTAAAAACTAATTTGTTCAATCAACTCTTTCCATTTCATAGTAGGAAAATGTTTGTCAATGAGGAGAAAGAGTAGATTAACTAGTTGAATTTGATCGGATCTTTCATTAGTAAGTAGTAAAAAACATATTTGCTGAAAAAGGATGGAACACGAGAGTTTGATTCCTACACGTCATTGTTTTTTCAGTTTATTGTTTGGGCTAAATTCAAAGACACGAGCTTGGGTTATCCAGACTAAATGCGTTCAGTTGTTACACAAAGGAAGTGTAGCCTCAGGTTTGTTTCTAAGCAGATGCAACAAGAGGCCACAGAAAGAGACTCTAAACCGACTATGAGAGGAATGTTTGCGAACATACGTTCTCTCTCTGGATAATGTGAGGCAGGGCGAGTTGCCATGGAGACCGTGGGTACAGGGGTAGGAGGGCCCAGGGGAGCGATGTAGCTTGGATAGCAGGATGTGCTGGTGAGTATGTAATACCCCTTATACTCAGTTATGTGGAGCATGATGAATTCTTGTTTTCGCCGTGCCTTATTAGCCAACATAACTTGTTCATATTTTCAAAACCAAGCTAAAAAATATTGCTTCCCTCCGTAGCTAGAAGCATCAACAAACTTGTTTTTTATAGCCATCGCAGGACTGTTCTTAAAAATGAGGGTAGGTCATTTTTTTTCCAGAAACATTTTTATGCTGGTTGAGTCTCCACATCCTGAAAGCAGTCACTGTTGTCTAAATATATTTATAAAAGTATCTTCTGTGAAAGGCGCAAGACCATAAAATGTTTGTCCAATCATTGCATTCGGTCCGAAGGAAATAATAGGACGTCCTACATCCCTGTCAAACTATGTATCTGCATACCTCCGTGCGACGCGTTCATGTTTTGGAGAAGGCGTGGCTTTGGAGAACACCGAAGGTAGGGTGGGATCTTATGCTTTTAAAGCTGGCTTGCTATTGATACCGTCTCTGAAATAGCCTACCATACATTTAAGGTAATGACAAACGTATATCTAAAGTTAATTAGCTTCCTTATAACTGTCCCTAGAGGCATTGTGGGTATTTTATTATTTAATCAACATCGTGGTTAGATTTACAGAAACAGAGCTGTAATAAATACACACAGTATAGCTTCAGTTTCACACATGGAGTCTGGACAAACAGACTCTCCTACAGACATATAATGAGCTTGGTCATTAGCTTTAGCTGATGGGCCCAGGGCCAGGCCAGAGGTGCGCTTGCGAAGGCACCATCACTTCGACACACATTCACTGGCACATGAAGAGTTTCAGCCATAAATGGGCCCCTGAGGTGCTAGGAAATTGTTTTAATGCACATGGACGTCTAATACACTTCACCGACAGCGGCTCTCGGGTGACCCCACATATACAGAGCTGTTTGAAAAGAGCTGGATGTACACATTAAACCAAATCTAAGTAAAGTGCACATGAACTCCGCTTTCCCAGCGTCCTTTAATCATGGGTTTGGGCCATACAGAGAAGTAAAAAGGGCACAGCAGTACTCTCTATTTAAGGTCCGTGGGGGATTTTAATGAGAAAGTGTGTTTTGATGATGGCACACCTTCTTTTCATTTAGCCGAGTGCTGGACTAGGGCTTTTATCCTGGTCTCTTATATAGTGCGCTTTCTCTAAGCAAGCACAGGGTCATGCTGTATCTGTTTTCCATCAGACGATCCGCTTCTCTTTGGTGCTGCTGCATCATTTAAAAAAACCTCCTCTAGGCTCTATTGGGCCAGCGGTTCGATGGATGTTTGCTAATGGACCTGCATACACACACCAGGCAACAAAAGCACAAGGCCAAAGCCAGAGAACACCGCGCGCCTCTCCCATTACGGAGCTCGTGCTCCCTCGCAGTCTCGCGCCCTGTTGCGCGCGCCTCGCTTTGACACTCGTCGTTGCCGCGGAGAGCGCGGTTGCTAGGCGACGGGTGAAAGCCGAAATCCCTGGGTAACTCACCGCTTACCGCCCCGACCTGCCTCGCATCTCTGCTCACTCGCTTATTAACTTTTATGTCAAGAAGAGTATGTCGTTTAAAAGGGTGAAATTGATTAAATTGAACGCGTGCATCATAAACATTTTGCTTCAGCTTTGAGACATGTACGTTGAATTATTGAAAGCACGCGCTGTATGTTAGATACAGGCTGGAGACGTGCTTTACGAACAGGATGCAACGACGTCCTAAATTAACGAACCGGTGTTACGATGAGCGCAATAATGCAGTATTTTTCATCTCCAATTGTTCGACGTAATTCATTATTGTTTAACATCAGTAATAATAGTATTATAATATTATATAAATACAATTATATTAGTTGTGTTAAAATATATACATATTTACATAGCATGCATACAACAACGTTATATATTTTTTCACCACTGTAATTGATTTTTTACGCTTCAAACATATCTAAATAGTTTTTATTTTTAATTCACCAGATATTTAAATGCCAAAATCTTTTCTGACTTAGTTTCAGGATTACATCGCGGTACTACTCGCGTTCTTAATTGATTTCAGGTGGGTGTTAGTTGGTATGTCTTGAGGAAGCGTAAGAGACAGCGAGAGTACGAGAACGAGGGAGGATTGTTTTGCACGAGGAACCGATGAAAGATAGAAGCCTATTGCAATGAAAGGGTGAGAGAGAGACAGAGAGAGAGGGGTGGGGGCAGAATCACGCTGATTCGGAGCTATTGATCTCTCCCTCCCCTTTACACTGGGTCAGTAGTTTGATAAGAGGGAGCGCAGGATCAGACAGAAGAGCCACACGCGCGCTTTTGCCATGTAACATCAAGCGGTGCGTACAGAGCTATCCAACCGGACACTCATCACCAATCCTTCTGTGTCTCTAACCAGATGACGGCTGATAATCAGATTAGCCAGCAGGACAGCAGAGCGACACGTTATATCTCTGGAGAAAAGTAACTGTTCGTGGGGCTGCCGTGGATTTATAAACGATGGTTCGCTCCATGCGCGCGAGATCAGGAGGTCTGATCATGAATCCGTACAGAATGTCCGTTTTGCTGGTTTTCATCTTCTCATCTGTTCATATATCGCGCCCATCGCAGTTCCCCAGTCCGCTCATGTAAGTACGCTAATGTCCCCTGTTTGTTCGTCAAAGTGCAGAAAAGCCCCCGTGTTTCAAACTCTGGATCCAAATAAATGTTTCTATCTTTCCGCTCTTGTGTCTGTTTACACACGTATGTAAGTTTGTGCGCGGATAGTGCTGACTGCACCATGCCAAGTACTGTATTAATAAATTATTCAATTTAACGTAGCGTATGTAATATTCATAAATAGCATATTGCTTTAAGGCTCATGATGTATAACAATAATAATAAGCTCTACGGTGAACCTCAAAGTTTAAACTTAATATGACGCTTTGGCCAAATAATAATTCAATAAATATTTAGAAAACCGTTGCCTTTTAACATGCAGGAAATAGTGACATTAAATTTGCAATATAATAAATCTATTAAATGATTGGTGAGAAGTGATTTGTTTAACGACAATTGGTGTCTTTTACCTATTTTTTCTATTATGTATTTTTTTACTACTTCACTGGTTCTTTGTTCTCCATGTTAAACTGTTTATTTTGTTAATGGCTAATAAGTATTTATTGTGATCTCAAAGGGTAGGTTAAAGCTTCTGCCTCCTGTGGCTTCCATTTCATTATGGCTGTGTGTATTTTTTTTTACCTCAGATTTTGTTTTCACTGGATATTTAAAGGAATAAAGCCAAAATGAAAATTCAGTCGTCATTTACAATCGTCCAGATCAAACGATACATTCAGAATTAACAGCTGATATTTCATGTAACTCTACAGAAGTGCATTGGTTGGATTTGTGTGTGTGTTCAGGCAGATGGTGGAGCGTTTTGCTGTTTTGAAGCCGGCAGTCTTTCATTAACCTGATGATGATATCAGAATCGATTTACAACTGACAAGTTTCATCTTGTGAGAACAGCACCAGTATTTTAATTGTAGTATATGTGCATTGGATCATGAATTCATACCGAGCACTTGTATCAATAATTTTCATACAATATATAGACCAATTAAATCCATCACAGTTCACCAGTTTGCCTGTGGGAAACCTTTTGTGTTTATGTGTCAGTACAGATGAATCTGAGATGAAATGCCCTCATTGAACCCAGCTGCTTAATTTCACCAAATGGTTGTGATAACATCAGATTAGGAAACAACACGACACATGTAATTATATATGCTTAAATGCCATTGCTATATGCACTAATACACATTGTGATGTATTTTGTAGCGTTCCTAGGATTAAAGTCTGTATAATCCGAGGAACACAAGTCAACATCGCTCTTTATTCCATAAAATAAAAGTGAATGGAGACCGAAATGTTCCATTTTATCTTTAACATCTTTTGTGTTTGATTAAAGAAAGAAACTCGTATGGGTTTGGAACAATACAAAAAATGCCAGCATTTCTTTACATGTTTGGTTGAACTGTCCCTTTAAGGGACTGATTTACAAAGATTATATAAGTTCTTCATTTTGATTTGACCACCGGTATGTTCTGCATTAAAACATGCATTCAGTAAGAAGAAGAATTCTCTTGGGTTGTGGAAGTGACATAGATCGATACATTTATAATGGTCGTAAACAGCAGGGTACAGTTGTTCCAAATAACAAGTGCTTGTTGTAAATTGCCTCTTCCGGTGATTTTCTGAAAATTCGAGGCAATAATGGCTTTAAAACTGTAGAAAGCGTTACGAGCCTGTGTAAGAGAAAAAAAAACAAATCTCTTGTAAAGGGTAAAACAACATTGCGATTTAAAAAAAGTCAGAAACTAAAAAAAAACTTTTTGAAAGAGAGAGAGCGAGAGAGCTGCAGTCTGTAAAAGCTGCAGTCTAACTTCTGCCTCTCTATCGCCATCTCTGTTTGAAACATACATTTGCAGGTTACCTTTCATACTTTTCATTACGTTTGTTGGTCAAATGAAGCAAAATGGAGCTAAGCTGATCATTATTAGAAGCGCACTGTTGTGAATCGGGGTAAGGCAAGGAGATTGTGTTGAACACTGATCTGTTATGTACTTGCTCAATAACTGATTTTTCTTAATTTTTAATTTGCAGCAGTGTGTCATTTATTTGTTTAAATCCTTTTGGCTCATTTTGGCTCAAACTTAGATTTTTTATGTTTTTCTGGAATAAGCGACCGTCCCGGCCAAAAGTCATCTCATCTGTACTCCGGTTCATCTGTACCCCAACGACACTTATAACAGAAGTGAGAGCGGTCAATACCTAATCCACTCAATTTTAGCCGCATGAAGACACACTGTTCTGCTTTCTTGCTATTGTTAGTGCACAAACAGGCTCTTTTAAGAGGGAACGGAGGTAGGATCCCCACAGAGAGATGACGCAGGTGATCACTACAGTCAGAGACACCTGTCCCTCAGTCTCATGCTGGCCCTCTTACTGGCACAGAGAGGCACACATCACATCTTGAAAGAGCAAACTATACGAATTATGCTTTAGTAGGCTGTAGTCTAACATGTTGCATCTTAAAGGTTGTGGGGCAACTGCGTTCCTGTAGCTCAGCTTGTAGAGCATTGGGTTAGCAGCGCACAGTGCTTGAATGCACTGTAAGTCACTTTGTAAACATAAAGGGATGGTTCACCCATAGTTCAAGTAATTCCAAGCCTTTGTTCCTTTGTGAATCATCAAAGAAAGCATCATGAGTTATTTTCAGACATAGTTCATTAAAATAATAACAATAGTCATAATTTTGTCATAATTTAATATCATTTGACTCGTGCCCATTCATGTGATTCACTTAATGTGTGTGGTCAGTAATTATGACATACTGCTGGTTCCCACACACAATAATTCTAACTCGGCCCTCAGTTTTAAAAAACAAGCAAACATGTTTACCGTCAACACATTTATAATTGAAGCTTTACAGACAAGCACACCAGAGGGCTTAAAGGGAGAAATGAGGGGCTTGTAATTCTTTTTATAAGACAATGGTTATTAAGCTGGGAAGTTGAATTTTTATGGCGGCAATTTTTGATTATAAAAGCACAATAATAGTTAACGGTGGAATGATGAGACACCTCTTAGTGGCTTGTGACCCGGAGCCACACAGAATCGTAATCTATCCTGGCTCAGCATACAGTGTACAGTGTAATGGGGCTTAGACACGAGTTCTTTTTAAAAAGCCTCGAGTCACAGCACTGTTCTCCTGTCAGCTGAGCTCTAATCCTCAGCCTGTAAAAGGATTAAGTAGCTTATTATAGAGGAGCGAAGGAAAAGCTCTGAATGGACCTGAGAAATGGATGTGAATGAAATCTCACGTTTACGGGAATAAAATTATTAAGGTCATTGATAAATTGCCATTTTGGCTGATTCGTCTGAAGACCTGTGGGCATTTGCAATTCGTCTCACTTGCCGATCGTGGGACATGTCTGTTAATAATAATCCTTTATGATAATGCTGTGTGGGAGTACCTTCAAATTAAAGACAAATGAACAGTTGGGGAACGCTTTATGTAAGGCTAGTGGATATAATAAATTCTAGAGATATTTTTAATGCATGCATACTGTAATGCATTCTAATGCATTTATCAGTTGAACATTCTTGTGAATCATTATTAGGCTACAATGCTTTGCCATGCAGAATATAACTTCAAAGAGTATAATGCATTAAAACAAGAACAACAGACGATTTAATGCATTATAGGTTGTGTTATATAAGGCATGCAGCCCGGTTTAATGACCACTGTAACTGACCATTGACCTGGACAACTCTCTGTTGGGCTGTATCTTACATTATGGAAGAAATCGATATTTCATGTACATTTATTTAGTGAGTAGCTGAGTAATGTATAGTCAACTGGTCAAACAGCATCACCGAACTCAACATGGCGATCTTGTAAGTGTAGTGTTCCTATAGCTCAACTGGTAGAGCATTGCCTTAACAGTGCAAAAGGTTGTGGGTTCGATCTCCAGGGAACATGCATACTGATCAAATGTGTAGCTTTGGATTAAAGCATCTTCCAAATGCATGTATGTATATCACTCTAAAGACATTCTGCTTGTCTTGTCAAGTGTTAATTTTTCCCCAAAATAGGACATGGCTACTATACATGCATTACAGTGGGTGGTATTATTATTATTATGCATTATACATAATGAGTTGCTTTGAATGAGACTGGAAATGTATGTGGTCTTGAGAAACTTTGCATCTGCTACGTTGTTAGTAAGTTTACTAGGCAGTGTGCAACATCCTGTATGCCTGCAAAATCTCTGTAAGTGAAAGCAGCCTGACCCGTAATGACTTATTCATACTGGTTTTAAAGAGTGTGTGAGATTTTACATTGCTGGAGGCATCTACTTGCAAACAGGATATTTTGACTCTGGAGACTTACCGCAAAGAGAGCTGGTATGACCATATCCGTCTACTCCTGCTCATTAGAAACCAGCAGATTGTCTCATTGCAACCTACATCTGTGTTTCCAGTCCCCGAGGGACAAGAGGCTGAAGAAAGAATAGAATGTGGACTAGAGCAGAATGGAGGAGCCCATATTAAATTCACAACTCTTTTGCCCATCCATCATTTTTTACTTGCCTTTTCAAATTCAGTTCTGCCTCCAATACAATTTATATATATACAAATCTGATATGAAGGGCTGAATACAGCCACTCTGTTTTTTGGGATGTGGGGAGCAGCCATTCGGCTCCTCTCTAAGCCAATCTGCACGGCACCTACAATGAATTTTATAGTCAGATTTTTGGGGGTACATACCATTTTAAAACATTTGTAAAACACTGGATTGGAGATTCATGTACTGACACGAAACACACTCACTTACAAAAAGGCAAGAGTATTTACAGAGTGTTTGCTTCATTGCAATTATTGTTTGCGCTGCTGTTCATTAGTTTAAGACACACTTTTAAACATTGTAAACAGGGTCAGATGTTAATGGAAAACTAACACTTTTGGTTTACTTCCAGATGTAAATGACACTAAATAAACTGGTCACTCCAGTGTCTAAATCAATCACTAGTTTAGCTTAGAAAAGGACGTTTTGAAATATCAAATGTTGAATTTAACAAAATAATTTCCAACAAAGCAACTCGCTTCCAGTGGTTAATATCTGACCTTGGTACAGCGTACGCTAATGTATAAAATGAATATTAAATAATAAATTAGTGTTTAATGAACATTGTTCATTCGTATCCGTTAGAAATGGGCAGTTCTTCAAGAGAGGTTACCTCCATTTCCTTGATGGACTTCACGCACGTCCTTAAATTTCTCATCACAGTTTGGATAATTATAGATCTGTGATCTCAGAGGCCACGAAAGACGCGTGACTTCATCCTGGTACTCGTTAATTCGCTCTTTATGTAGCAGCACATATGGTGACTTCAAAGGATATGTTTATGATGTCTGTGATTAAACAGTGTTTTCACCCAAGGGTGACTGTGGGCTTGTACAGTACATTAGCATGAATTATTAATATTAATTGGCTGTTATGTAACTGTGCAGTCATTGGATCTAGTGACTTCACATAATTGATCTGTGTATAACAAATCCACCACCATTGACAGTGACAGGAGGCAACTGACCTTTTGTTTTCCGAGTAGTTTTGTGTGCTTTTATTTTGTTCTAGGTCCTGTTGAGCTTTTATGTTTAGCTATGTTCCCCTAACTGTTTCCAGGTGTGTATTTTAAATGATTAGTCATTTGTGTAGTTTTTCTTGTCTAAAGCTGTTAGGTAAGGCTTGTTATTTGCCTTACATTTAACCAAATTTTATGTCCTGGATTATGGATGAAATGTTTTATTCAGGAAATAGAATAACAAATCATGTATGGCCAATTGAACTTTTAAAAGGACAGACAGCATGAATAAATCCACAAGAAAATCAGAAGCACCCCAGAACCATTTCAGGGGACAATTTGGGCACAATTTCAACTGTTTAGTTACTTGCATCGTCTTACCACAAGGGTGAATTTACCATGTTATTCCAATCGACAGTGTTGCATACAGTGTGCGAACTGGCCATTGCTATTTTTAAAACTTGTATGTGAAAAGCAGCTGTCAGTAGAGCACTTGCAGGCTAGCAATTGCATTGAATTTAATATGGCTGACATCTGTAGCCGTCCTCATTACTGTGATCAGTTTCTTCATAAAGACATTATTGTTTACATGCATTTGTCATCATATTTTCTGACCCCTCGAGGTACGCGTACAGATTGCATTTGTATATTTAATATGTTTGTGCTTGCAGGATTAAGGAGTGGGTCGATCAACTTCAGCAAGAGTTGGTTTCTTTAGCAGATACGGCCAGCGCTGGGAATAATCTACGAAAGGTCAGAGGTTAAATTGCTTTCACATCATAACACACACGCACACACACTTTTATGTATTGCCGTGTGTGTGTATTGATGTGTATTTAACGACACAAATCACGAATGAACCTCAATAACATCTGGCTTAATTATCGAAATAATCGTTAGCATTAAACTGTCATCTCGTTACTTCATTATGAGAGTCTCTAACGAGTGTTTTTCCCTCTGTTATGGCAGATCTTTATGGATAATCGGAATTATTTCACTGTGGAAACAAATAATGCAGCGCAGCTTGTGGAAACAGCAGCGAGAAATATAGAAAATTTTCTGAAGAAGCGAGCCGCAGCACTGGAGGTAAGCGTATGCTGCTTATATGAATGCATATCTCGTATACTGTAAACAAAAGATGATTGATGTGTACAGTAGATGGAAGCACTACATTTGGCAAACGGATATGTTAACCAGCAGATAGATATAACAAAGACTTTTTTTGCACTGATATATATATATATAGGTCTGTTCTTTTTTTATTACCGTTTTTTAATAATCGCAGAGCAAGCATCCCCCACAATAACGCAGCCCAACCTCTCATGTTTTAAACGTGGTGGTTTAACAATAAGGATCTTGTTTTTCCTTTAAGGTGTGTGGAACTCTTAGCTGTCAATAATTTTAATTGTATAGTGTAGGGGATGGATGGTTTAAATGGTGTGGATAGCCACTATGGATGGATACTGTAGA
>JAZGTJ010020414.1:0-10404 GCA_036877575.1 Botia almorhae
TCACATCACCCAATCAGATCACAGACGCATCAAACCACCCAATCAGATCACAAAAGCATCACATCACCCAATCAGATTACAGATGCACCAAACCACCCAATCAGATCACAGATGCTACAACCCCATTGTTGACACGAGTGTTCCCTTACCTCCAAAGTAGGAACCGTCTGAGATCTTTGTCTCTTTACTGCCCTTTGTCAGGACAGTTAGTACTCCATGCTGGATGAAATACATCTTCTTTCCAACGGTGCCCTCTCTGATAATGTAATCTCCTGGCTGGAACACCTCGAAACGCAGCTTGGTGAGCATGGAGGTCACAAAGTTGGGATCTGCGTTGGCGAACAGAGGCATCGTGGCCACCAGCTTTCTGCAGTTAAAACTGATGATCTCCTGTAACAGACAATGACAAAAAATTTATTTAATACTAACAATCAAAAGTTACATTTTTTATCCTGGCTATGAATGAAGAAACACTTATAGCTTGCCCCGCTAACACGGAACGTTCTCTCAAAGTTCTCTCAAAGTTCTCAAAAATGTTCTCACTGTCACATCAGTGGAACATTTTCAATGTTACATATCATATCAAGCAATAACGTTAACACAATGTCTAAAAAACTGTTCCTGGAACTTTCAAAGTAACATTTCTGTTTCTTAATGAAAAAACATTAGGGAAACATTCTTGCAACCTTACATTGCTAGCGGGGTTGTGTTTCTCTACTGACCTCTCGGAGCGGCTCGTTCAGTTCTCCCAGAATGCTCTCCTCATCAAACATCTTGCCCTGATAGCGATGCTCATAATAATCGTGGATCCTCTGCCGCATGTCTGCCGGAAGTTTGTGGAAGGACATGTACTGCTCCACCTGCTTGTACTGTACAAATAACACATGCACCAAACATTATCAACCCGAATATGACCAATATCTGATGACAACAATCCCCAGCTGAGAATCCAAAGGGGTGCGCACAAGATTTGCTAGTGAAATTTGTGTCACAATTCGAAAACCAAATATGAGAAAAACACGGAAAAAGACAAATTGCTGAATTTATTTTGAATTTGACAAAATAATAATTTTATTATTATTTATTCGGGAATATAAGGGGATCTGGGTCTGGAGTGCATTTGCATAGTTACTATTTTTAAATCTGAATGATAAAAAACAATTGTTGCCCCAGCCTATAGCTAAAAATGGACTTTTATTTACAGTACAGTCAGTTGCCATGTATGTTTATGGCGTCGAACACTCAATAAATAGCCATTAACAACTGAAACTCCTGTACGCGCTGTAGCTGTGTCTCCAACTACACCGTTCTTGACAAATAAATATTGACAAAATGTCTGGCAAAACAACAGACAGTTCCGTGTAACCGTCCGGGTCTGTATTTACGGCAGTTCTTTCCGTGTGGCTCCATTTGCAAAGCTCTGCAGTATTTTCACATCGGCCGCCATCTCACCATTTATCTTTGTCGTTCTGTTTGTCTCTCTCCCCTCTTTGACTCACAGGAAGGACGTACTGTATTGATAGAGTTTATTTTACCCACAATCCACTTGTGCTGTCTGTTTGTTATTCATTCGTGTCTCCGAAAACGACAGAGAGCGTCTGCCCTCCTGCGACTTTAAAACCTTTGGCCGAATCACTTCGCCTCTCCTGTCCTTTCCAATACACTTTGTTTTGTCACCGCCCAGGGGAAAATTTGATTGCTCAACTGTTGCTCTTTCATAGCTCGGGAAACTTCATTGAGTTCTCAATAATGTCTCATATAAGTTCTCAGGTGGTTTTCAAAACGTTCCTAATAAAATGACACAAATGAGAGAACGGTTTCCATATGTTAAGAGTACAAAGTTACGAAATGTATGCGAGTAGCAGAAGAAACTCAGTGAGAAATGTTTGAGCAGAAATCACTGATAAGACACAAATGAGCAAAAGACACACGTGTGAAATTCCATCAAATGTGAGTCTCCATCTTATCTCATTTATTATCTCAAAGAACTGAGATATTAAAGCGATCTCATTCATGATTTTTCTTTTCTGTAGGTGGTCACATTGTTTCGTACGATGCCTTGCGTTCGTGAACTCCTGCTCGGTCTGGTGATGATATCCAGGCTCCAAAGTGCCCTTCACCACATGCTAATGTTCCTGCCATGTCAGCGGTGAACTTCTCGCTAGCTCTACAGCACTCCGCTGCGGCCCCTTCGAGTGGCTCCTCTATTATCATATTCAAGAGCAGGGGACAAAGCCAGCTGAGACGAGTTCAGACGAAAGAGAATACTGCCGGCTGATACGGTCCGGTTTCGACTCCGGAGACCGGCGAGGGTGTGCAGCCTCTCTCTGAAATGCCGCCCCACCGCATGAATCATAGTGTCATAAAAAGTGTGTCATTGGAATTTGTCCTTTTTCCAAACGGAAACTGGTAATCGCATTGACACTGAGAGGATATCCTATAGAACAGATCCAATATATTAACGTACAGATCCCACATCAGTGTTTAAAGCCCAAGTGCAGCGGGTAATGAAATCGAATGCTAAGCTAACAGGACAAATTGACAACCCGGGCGTTTTATCCCCCTTAAACTCTCCCTAACCTAATCTCTCCCTCTCTAATGCTGTTTTATCTGTCTCTCTCTCTTCTTATAATGCGGTCGAAGGAAAGAACCGAATTCTTCCAGAATAACAAAAACAGACAAGAAAAACCGCACGTCAATACGTCCTTCCTGTATCAACAATGCAAGTTGCCACGACAACCACAGTGGGGCTGAATCGACTTAACTGAATCTGTTAACACAGCTGAGGTCAAAGCACTTGTATTTTCTCCTCATACAAAACGACAACAGTACAGTTATCGCTCCAACATAACTTACACACACAATAAAACCGCACGAGGGTCACAAACCCTCACATTCGTATTGTTCAAAAATAGTTAAAAACGATCCTTCATAAGTTTCTCATCGACCCTGAAGTATTTCTGTATAAAACAAGACTTTAAAGGTATTTGAATCTTAAAGTGTGGATTTGTTTAAGCCAGGAAATCTCTAACTGCAAAAATGTAGCTTCCCACCATCATTCAAATAGTCTTTAATTGCTAGCTTAAGGCCACAGGTTTGGTTTGTTGTGTCTAGTGTCACGTCTTTTATTTTTAAATCTAGTTTTGTAGTCTATGTCTCTGGTCTTTGTAGTCTTTAGTGTAACACCGGCCTAATTGTGTCCAGGCGTTCCTCGTTTCCCTTGATTAGTCAGCCCTTGTTGTTAGTCAGTTATTAAATGTATTGTATGTGTTCAGTGTGTTGGTTCATGGTTAAGACTCATGGTTATGTTATGGATTACATTCATATTTGGTTTCATTAAATCAACTTTAAAACTGCATTTACATCCGTCCTCCATTTTATATTTTGGACAAAATGTTACACTTACCTTTTCGAATGTTATACTAACATTTTCCAACGTTTTGTTTTTGTTTGCGCATCGTCATATATATGTACAGAAGAGTGTACATTAAAATTAGCCGGTCACAAACGTATAATGAAAAAGTGTATAAATATATAGAGAAAAAACAAAAATATTATGAAATTTTCCCTTCTCTGTTGGAAAAAGAACTTGATAAATAAAAAATACAAATATTGTAGCGTTCATAGGCAACCTCACAATTATATCAAAAATAATAACAGTTTAATAAATACAATGAGTCAATAAAATATAATACTTGTACAGTTTAAGCAAATGTAACATCACCAATTGTCATTCGCTCAATACTACAGTGAAATGTTAATGTTTAATATTATGTTCAATAAAACTAGCTTGTTTTATCCTCAATGTGTCATTCTCTCCATCGCTGTGCCTCTAAATATTCCCACTGCCACTTCCTCTCTCACTTCCCGCCCTTTTCCCCTTACTTCAGCCCCCCGCGGTCATCTCCCATCCTCTTTTCGACTCACCTTCTCCTGGTACTGCCTCCGTGAGGAGTCCAGTGACTGAATGAGGGCGGTGGCGTGACCCACAAACATGGCGTAGCAGGTCGCGCCCACAATCATGCTGAGGATAGTGAGCCAAACATCCGTCATGCCCACAGGAGGGTACATGCCGTAGCCGATGCACAGCATGTGGCTCATGGCCTTAAACAGGGCGTAAGAGTACTGCTGACCCCATGTGTCATTCTGAGAGGTGCAGGGGCGAGAGAGAGAGAGAGAGAGAGAGAGAACATAAACCTGAATAAAGTGTGAATATAATTGATGAATATTCATAATATTCATAGAATGTTATTATGAGCACGGAAGACAGCCGTTGTGACAGAGAGCCAAAGAAATAGGAAGGAGAGTGAAAGTCTGACAAAAAAGAGCACAAAGATTTAGGGGTCAATGATGTGGCACTCATTTTTTATCTGTTACGTTATTCAACAATGAACAATACAAGTCATATCAAAAATGATCTGAATACACCTTCTCTTTGACGCCTTTTTACAATTTCTGAGGTGAAATTAATTTTGGGTCAAAGGCAAACACGTGCAGGTGGTATCAATGTACCGAGATTACCTCATTAAACGGCTTTAAAAAAATCTTTAAAAAATGATTTTGTCAGCCAACCGACACAGATACAGAAATTTCTGAAAACGTGGCACGTGTAGGTTTTTGAAGATGTTTTGATCATCTTAAAGAATGTTATTTGACTCTGACCCAAAATCCAACGAGAGGGAGAAGAAAATAGAGTCGAGAACAACAGAGTGTGATAAAACGAGCGGAGAGAGAGAGAGAGAGAGAGAGTGTTAGACTGGAATAAAGTGACAGTGTTTCTGTATATTTCTGACAGGAGGTGCTTGACTAAAGGCTAGTGAGAGAGAGACAGAACTATCACGTCCTTTAGTGGAAGGGTCGTTACATTCGCCGCGTGCGTTTCTTGATATCGGAAGACGGGGGGAAGCAGAAGGTAATATTTAACACATGCAAATGAAGCACAATAACGGCCAGTATCCGTCTTTTGGTGAAGCGAGTTCCTCAGGACTGACACTTTTGGTCCAAACGTTTATCACGCTGGGACAGGAAGTGATGCAGGTGGCCTTATTTCAGTCAAAATGTTATATTTATGAAATATCAATTCAAAATGTTCCATCCAGGTCGTTTTATTCTGTTTTTTTAGTACAATGTCTCTATTTTGTTCTGCTGCTTTCATATTTTAATTTTATTCTCACAGAACAACTTAAAAATATGGGTGTCAGAAGATAGCTTATAGATAGCTTACACTAGAAAATAGCTTATAATGTTTGTAAACTTCAAACTAAATTCTGGGACTCTCTGACTCACAGAAGTTCCGTAAACGTCAGCCAATCAAATCAGAGCTTGCCAGATCTCGAAAGTACTTTCCTGTCTGCTTTGTGTGCCATATGCATCAGGCGGTCGGTGAACAGACTGTGTGAGTGCCATCTGAGGCTGAGACTTAAATAAACCATGTCGAGCTCTGTCAGAGGAGAACAAAGGGAAGAGAGACATGAATCTGCCCTTCACACTTACCACCATTTTGTTTTTGGCCACCCAGCAATCCGGTGGAAAATCCTGCAGCATGGGCACCAGGAACTGCAGGCAGCCGTCCCAATGACACAGCAACAGCATCATCCCGATTAGATTCACAATACGCACCATGGCGCTCGCCAGATCGTAGGTCATGTGAAATATCTGCGGAAGGAAGAGAGGACAGAGATGACGGCTGGACCCAAATATGCCGCGTGGGTCACAATTAACATGTAATCCTCGCCGCGTTCCGGGCCACATTGTTCTTAAGCTGGTTTACAGTAGCAAAACATTTGGTTCGCGGGGTATTACGTAAGGCCCCGTATCTCTTCCGCTAATGTCACTAATAGTTCCTGGGAGATCAGTGACACGAGAAAATAGCGTGCGATGTTACCCACGATCCATAGCGACCCCTCCCCCCGTTTGACAAAAAGATGGCGTTCCCAAACAGCAGTAATTAAAGTGAAGATTCCAATAGATTTCCATTAACTCACAAGGTTGTGTGGCTGATAGGGTCGGGCGATCGAAGCAATTAAATGGTCGCGGTGAACGCTTTTAACTTTTTCCATGGACAAACAACGGTCAGGTTGGAGAGAACACACAGCCGCCTGCATTTGTGTGTAACTGCTACTTGACTTATTGGCACACAAACTATTTGTTTGCAGAGCTAAAACTGAATCTTCATGAAAGTAAAAACAGCCCCTGTATTTAGATTTGGGAGCCAATACGGTATAAAAATTTCTCGTTTCTACCCAGTTTTTGGAGATTTTGATTTTACTATGTATGTTTGGATTCTTATTTGTCCTGACACATTTCTATTAGCCAATCAGATTTCAGAGTCACTGATTGAGGCTTAAAAAACATTGTTACCAACAAGTGTCCTACTTGAAGAAACAACAGCCACCATTTTAGTGGCAGAAATTTTGGACAGGGTACATTTCACAGTTATTTAACAGAGAATGTTCTCAGAACGTTGAAATCGATTGAATAACGTTCTCATAACCAAGTGATAACGTTAATAAAACGTATAAAAAAGCCTTTTGAACATTACTAAAACTTTCCAGATTTTTTAACGTTTTTTTATTACCAATGGAAACATTAGGGAAACGTTCTGCAGCTTACCTCCTCCCATTGGTGGATGTATCGAATCAGTCTGGACAGTCTTAGCAGTCTGAGCAGACTGAGTATTTTAGTAAAACGCACGATCCTCAACGCCCGCGCCGTCTTGTAGAAGTCCGAGTCGATGCGCGTCTCCACAATGAGGAAGATGTAATCCACAGGTATAGAGGAGATGAAGTCCACAGCGAACCAGCTTCTGAGGTACCTCACCTTGATCTGTTGAGGGTCCAGGATGATTTCCGTGCTGTCTTCCTTAACGATCCCCGTGCGGAAGTTCAACACCAGGTCCACCAGGAAGAACGTGTCAGAGACCACGTTAAAGACTATCCAGGCGGGGGTGTGCTCATCTTTGAAGAAGGTGATGCCCACCGGGATGATGATCAAGTTGCCCACCATCAAGAGGAGCATGATCAGGTCCCAGTAGAACCTGGAGAACACGAGAGGAACAAAGTGGCATGAAGATAAACAAGCGTTTCTTATTTGGTGCTTTGGGAAGTATAGTTTATAATGCTGTCTGAAAAGCCATTTATCTGAGACCAGTCCTCAGAGTAAAATAACAAATAAGTGTCTCTCACAATAGCTCTTAAAAACAGTGACTGGACGACGTGCTAATCTTGAAAACAGAGAGAGATAAACAATTACCGCAGTTGAAACCTCTTGCTATAGCTCAGCTGGTAAATCACGGCTCTGGAAATGTCAGGGTCGCGGGTTCAATTTCCGTGGAACGTGTAACCGGCGAGATATAGAGTTTTATTGCAAGATGTAATGGATATGAATGTCTGCCTAGAGCATACATGTCATTTACCCCCATCAATTCAAGTATTATGATGTCAGTAATCAAACATAACAGTCTAAAAAATTGTAACTACTCCAGATTCCTTGATACAGAAAATGGCAACATGGCTGGGCTAATGATTTTCATTTATGAAGGAGTGCCCTGTTTGGTAATTGGATGTGTCATACGTATGTAAATGAAAGGGGCTGGAAGACATCCAGGAGACCTCTGGCAAGACCCGCCATTTCATCAATAACAGATCTGCTGGGTGAAACGTTTACATAGAAACAAGCCACCATAATTGCTGTATGCTGCATTAATTACGCCGTCGGCCCTAACATGCCAAAACCAAACCGTACAAAGCAGCTTTTTCTGGTTCCATAAAACAATTGTAATATTTCATGCTATTTTACTGTGTTTGCCTGGTTATTTGGGCCCAATGCTGATCGTCCTTTAAATAATTTGTTTTCTTTCCTTTTGGTTCATATGTTTCGATAACAACTTCCAGGTCATTTTTGCATTGTAGTGTTGCAATGAAGCAGGAATTGATCATGCAGTGGGTTAAGACACCACGTACACAGATAAAAATTTTAGGTTGTAAGAACGTTTTCTTAATGTTTTAATTTTGTTTCAAGCAACAAAAACATTAAAAATGTTATTTTGACAGTTCACAAAAACATTTTTAATCCAGTTTTATTAGACGTTGCATTAACATTATTGTCTGTTTATAAAAACGCTATGCAAATGTTTTTTAACTCTGTAACATTTTTAAAACGTTTTACTAACAACTTAAAAATAACATTTCTGTGATGTATGATATACATCAAATGTTCAACTACAGCAAGAATGGTTTTTGATACCTATTAGAGAATATTAGAGAATATTAGCCAACGTTCTGAGGATGTTCCCTTTTAGCTGGGTAGCCCAGGGGTGTCCAAATTCAGTCCTGGAGGGCCACTGTCAGGCAGAGTTTAGGTTCAACTTGCCTCAAGACACCTAACTGGAAATTTCTTACACCTGCCTTGTAAGACTTTGATTAGCTGCTTCAGGTGTGTTTAATTAGAGTTGAAGCCAAGCTCTGCAGGCCACTGAGCCTCCAGGAGCAAGACTACACACTCCTGGTCTAGCCCAATATGGATTACAAACAAAGAATGTGACAGTCAGCTTTTCGGAGACGTCCTGTGGGATTATGTGGTGTTTAAATCTTTCAACAAGAAAACCGCATGCAGTTCGATTTCTGGCTTGTTCCTTACACTTAACATAAACAGGTCTATAAACAGGAGTAAATACCCTGCTTACAATCGCTTGGATTGTTTTCTTTAGTGCGTAACAATTGCACAAATTAACAAAAGAGGTGTTGGGACCTCAAAGACAGTATTATGACCGAACGCTACTGTTCATAATCATTAACAGCGTCCATATCAGCAGGGGCAGCCATAAATGTTATGTTTTATTGTTATACGTGCTTTTATGACTGTTGATAATGATTATTAACAGTAACATGGGCTGCATGTGGTTTCACAGCTACTGTATGCATGTCGTTGCCATGTCATAGGCCTAAACCACAATTGATTCACATGTATTCATTTGGCAGATGCTTTTATCCAAAGCGACGTACAGCGCATTCAAAGTATACATCTGATCAGTGTGTATGTGTGTGTGTGTGTGTGTGTGTGTGTGTGTGTTCCCTGGGAATCGAGCCCAAAACCTTTACACTACTAACACAACCATTGAGCTACAGGAACATAGTAGCATAACATTGTAAAAGGTACAATGTATAATCTGAACGCACTGTAAGAATAAATGCATCTACCAAATGCATAAATAAAAACGTACAGGGCTGTCATACGCTGGTTACCTGGTATGACGGTATTATTAACCAGTACTGCTAACTAGTACTAACTAGTACTAACTAACTAGTAGTTGCTAACTAGTACTAGAGAATGAAATCCAGGTTTACTCAAACGGAAAAACACAACCGCTTCTCTTTAACTTTGCTTGAAATGAGCTTTGCGGAAGAGATTACACAAGAACAAACCATCTATATGAAGTGTCACTAAATCTGACAGATTATTCTCAGACAGTTTTCAGATTATACAGGATTTGCCATTGACCTTTGCCCTCGGGCAGATGCTCTAGTGAGCAAAGCAGTCCGCAGGCAAAAGAAAAGTTACAGAGCAACGCGCGCGTGACCTTTTCGGGGATGCAGCGTGTACACTTACGCAAGAGCGAGACGTTATCTTGACATAATATTTGAAAATGAATTAGGAGCGGCGTAGTGGACAGTATTACGGAATAGTGCACAACGATAAAATCAAAAATTAATAGTCGCTCACTCGATGTTTGAAAAAATGAAATAGAAAAAATAGAAAAGTAGGCATGTTTCAAATCCATTCCACAGATTTCCCCCTCGTATCGGCTATGAATATGTCGACAAAAGGAGATTGTATCTCAGCCTACCAATTAATTTGTAATTCCATTATATCATATCACATCATCATATTTTCTTGGTCCACATAATTGCGGGTTTATATTACTTCCTGTATCCATGATACTAAATTTGTACCATGTGGATATTGGCCTTTACACTGCCAACTGGGCAGCAGTGGCCTACTGGTTAAACAGTCTGACCTGTAACCAGAAGGTCACTGGTTTGATTCTCAGCTGAGGTGCCCTTGAGCAAAGCACACACACCCCAATTGCCTTCCTGCTGTTCACTGCTCTGTGTGTGTTTTCTGTTTGTGTACTCATTACAATGTGTGTGCACTAACTGGATGGGTTACATGCAAAGGACAGATTCTGATGCTTGGCCCACATGTCACTTCATATCACATTGTGATATATGTCTGTTTAATGCCATCAGATCACACTGTCTCCACATCACAAGATACACCGTAAATGTCCAATATCTGTCCCATTGTCACATACATAATTCTCCTCTCATATGCAGTGTGTTCACACAGCAGCAGAATAGTGGTGTCACTCCTGTTTCAAACACATTGTTCACACACACACACACA
>JAZGTJ010020415.1:0-10404 GCA_036877575.1 Botia almorhae
TGTTTCTCATTTTGGTAAAAGTAAATGAGCAGCAGGTGCAGGATTATTTTGTCTGTACTGAAACAAAAAATCATGAAAATAAACGTTGTCATGTACAGTGTTTAAATGTGGGTCATGTATATGAATCATTTGTGAACGATTTTGTTTTGTTAGCTTCCCCTTGTAAAACCACGACCTGTGCACCGAAATGTTTAAAAAAAAGTTAGTTTTATATCAGTTTTCTAACATAAACCCACATCTAAACATACACACCAGTTTTCTAAACATAAACATTAATGGCTTCAGGAATAAAGCCATTGAACCGATCGATAAAGTGTCTAGTGTTTATTTTAACCTTTGAAAGTGTCACGTCTGAAGGTAATTGCTGTTTGCTGTTACCATGGTGATGCTGCAACATCACATCAGTGTACATACACATAAGACCTTCCTTTACAAATGACTTCTGTCTTCGGTGTTAATGCTTTGGTTAAGGATGTGAGGACTGGAGCATTAGCTCGCAAGCTAGACTGAGTGTATGTGTACATAATCTACTGTATCTTCATTTTATGAGCTCAAAAGAGGGTCAGGCTGCTAAGGGCAGAAATTAGAGCAGTATGATCCCATTATTACAGCGGCTGGTGGATAAACACAACCAGAAATCAAATTACACTGATGGACCAAATGACAGATTCAGTGATAATCCAGGATGGGATTTAATCTCTGTGTTAATCTGGGTCTGACATCACCGGAGAGACAGTATGATTGTGTTTTCGGTGCTTTGCCAGCTACAGGAAATTTGTAATGTTTTTAAACGTATTTATTACTTAATGGAAATGTTAGGGAAATGTTGTTACAACCTAAAATAGTTAGCTGTGTTGTACACATCTGCATTTAAGATAGCATCTCTTGGTAATTTCATTAACTTTTTCTCTGTTTTATCATTCACAGGATATGGCCACACTGCTCCTCTCTCTGATGGTGGAAAGGCTTTCTGTATCATTTACTCTGTGATTGGCATTCCCTTTACCCTCCTCTTCCTCACGGCTATGGTGCAAAGGATCATGGTCTTCAGCACATGGCGACCCATTATGTTCATACACACACGCTGGGGTCTGTCCAAACCCTCGGTGGCGCTGGTCCACGCCACCCTGCTGGCGGTCGTGGCCGTCTCCTGCTTCTTCCTCATCCCTGCGGCCATCTTCTCTGTTCTAGAAGAGAACTGGAACTTTCTGGAGTCCTTCTACTTCTGTTTCATCTCGCTCTCCACCATCGGCCTGGGAGACTATGTGCCTGGAGAGGCTTTTAACCAGAAGTTTCGTGAGCTCTACAAGCTGGGAATCACTGGTACGTCGGGTTCTGCATTAAAAATACTGCAGCATCACAGCTTGGTGATATTTTTATCTCTTCGCAGTCTTTTAGTAGAAGTTCATCCTTGACGTTTGTATTTTGGCCAGAACACCAGATAGGACTCATACATGAATATTTATTTTGAGCTGTTTGTGTTTAAAATCAACTCTTTACTCAGCGATAATACTGACTTCAGTAACAAACAGGTGGTAGTGGCATATTTGCGAACAGATTTAGCGTGTGTGTTTTTCTTTAACGCGTTTGACAGGATCTTTAAAGGTAGGGTAGGTCATTTCAGAGAGGCTAGCAATAGCAAGCTAGCTCTGAAAGCGTAAGACTCCGCCCTCCCTCCAGTGCTCTCATCAAAGCCACGCCTCCTCCAGCACCAAAACACACACATACAGTAGTTTGATAGGCAGGTAGGACATCATTACATTGGACCGAATGCAATGCTTGGATGAACATTTTATGGCCCTGCGTCTTCCACAGAAGATATAAATACATACAAATATATTTAAACCACTTGACTTAGTGATTGTCTTTTAACCAGCATAACAAATGTCTTTAACGACCAGTACAAGCCTTCAGATGAAACACCCTCCTGTCAGCACAGCACGATATGAAAGTGAAATTCTTGTCGGATTTCTTTGTATATCTGAACATCTTTGTGTGTAAGTCAGGCCTGTCGTCATAGTAACAGACAAAAGGGACAAAGGAAGTGCGTGTCACTCAAGGACAGTTTTGCAGGGTACAACGCGCTCCTGCACTGCCGTGCTCTGTCACGCCATCTAGTGGCTGTATTATACACAGCGGTGCAGCCAGCGTTTTCAAAGAGTTCCACCAAATCTCAATACAATCCCACATGTCTGATTTCATGTTTGTGTGGGTTTTAGATGATACAGTTGGTCCCACGTTCGGTTTGTCCTGCGGGGGAAGGTGAGAAAGGGGCACGTGCATGAAGGAGGAGTTACTCAAAGCCCACGTTTGCTGGTTTAACTTAGAGTTTTGTGTTTCTTTGAATCACTGTGACAAATTTGTGTTGTTTTATTGATGAGCTTTAACAGATGGCAAAAATATCAGTTTTCATGTACACACTTTTTCTTCAACATGAAACCCAACATGTTTCCAGGAGAAGCAGGAAAATCAATGAGAAAAACATAGAGCGAGAATGACTCATCAAGAATTGATTAGATCAGGGACATTCTTAATGACATGTAAAAACAAACGGTTTTAGAGGCATATTGTACACAGCCATATTGTATAAAAATAAGAAAAGTATGTTTTGATTTTATGGTGACTTCATTTCTCTCTCTTTCTCCTGTTTGTGTGTCACAGTCTATCTTCTGCTTGGCCTGATCGCCATGCTGGTGGTGTTGGAGACCTTCTGTGAGCTTCAGCAGCTGAAGCAGTTGAGAAAGATGTTCTATCTGAAGAAGGAGAAACCCCAGGACCGCCTGGCCATCATGGAACACGATCACCTGACCTTCAACTCCATGGCAGATGGTACCGGTACCGTCAATTCACCTCAGGAGGAGAAGAGCGAACCCTTCGTGGACTTCCCTGTCCTAACTTCTCCAGGTGGTGACGACCTCATGATCAGATAAACGTTTCACTGTTCATTAATAGAACCCTCAACTGAGGGAGACATCTTTAGCCGAGGGGTCTCCAACACGTGGCTTGCAGGTGATCGGTTGACCAGTGTGGTCAGAACATCAGACGCATGCCACAGAATAGTGGAAATTACATGCATGTGTAATCTGATTCGCTGATCTGCCCTTTGATAAAACAATCTCATGCATAACTGCAGTGTAAAATATAGTATGCGACTCGCATATTAAACGCTATAGAAATAGTCTGTTTTCTGGTAATATGTCAGAATGTTAACCATAACTTTAAAGCTGCAATCCATAATGTTTGGCTCTCTATCGCCATCTCTGTTTGGAACATGAAGTTGCAGGTTACATACAGAGCCGCTTGTTAATATGTGGATGACAAGTTTAAATTCTATAACAGCTGCTGTAAGAACAAGCCACAAACGCTGTACCATCTACAGCACCCACACACGCGATTTAGTAGCCAGATCTTCTTTCTGTTTGCAGACGTGACACAACCACAACACAAGTGAAACTGACATTTCCCAGGAAACAGGACCTGACCACTCAAATGATAAATCATGATTATAAACCTACCGCTGGGAATCAGGATAATGCGAGGAGACCATTTTGTACACGAATCTGGCTTGTCACTTGCTCAGTAACAGATTTTAGATTTAATGTTTTAACCAAAAAAGTTACGGTTTGCAGCTTTGAAGTTCAAATCTAAATGACAATTTTAAAGTCCCTGTGCCCCTCAACCTCATCCAGACCCCGTCTGGCCAGACCTTTATTAACGTGTGATGAGGAAGCGCTCGTGTATGGTGTTGGAGACCCGTGCCATCAAACCTTGTAGATGTTGCGCATCACCATTAGGTTTCATTTTAGTCTTGTGTGATCAGCCTCGTGAGTCTGCAAACAGCTTTACTAGACTACGATTTTAAAGGTATCAGCTACTAGTGGTTAAAGAAACCGCGTAAGTAATCTTTAATGAATCTGTTTTGCTCTGCCGCATAGAAATGATATCCAAGATTATGATGCACGGTACTGCAGTGTGTGCTGCAGAGTTTAGCATTTGTAGCATGTGTTAAAGCACAAACATCATGTCAGTCTGCTGAACAGGTAGCCAGTACACTTAGAGAGACCATTATAAGACAATTTAAACTATATAAGGCGACATATATAGCTTGAAAACTTTAAGGCAGGATTGGCCATCTTTAGCAGAAACATTTGCTGTTATTCTGGTTAAAAGTCTCTTCACATCCTGATAGCAATCTTTAAAATCTTTAAATATTTTTCTACGTTTATTTATCTTCGGTGGAAGGCACAGAAACATAAAATGTTTGTCCAATCATTGCATTCGCTCTGAATACGATGACAGACCAATTGCGAAAATAACGCAGCTATGCTACATGGCACCTCTAAGAAAGTGATTTATTACTTTAGTCTAAATATTAGAGCGTTCATCTCAGTTTATGTGGATTTTTGTGTCTAAAGTAGAAATGGCTGGTCTTACACCGTGTCCACATTGACCTCAGCTACTGAAATATTAGCGCAGTGCAGTTCAATTTGGCCAAAAGTTTGTCGCTAGTTTAATAAATGCAAAGAACGAGTTCTATTTTTGAAACATGCTTGAAATGTTGTTTACAGATACAGATACACGTGCATTTGTGTTATGTATGTAGAATGACCTCACTGGAAAAAAAAAAATCACAGCCGATTGTGACAGTATATAAATGTTATGCCATTTGTATCACAGTAGAATTACATCTGAATGTTTTAATCTCTTTCTTAACGGCCTTTGTGTCTGTGTATAAAGCATCTGTACACAAATAAACACGCTTAATCTAAATCCAGGCGAAGGAAACTTGAATGCAACACTTTGTGATGTCACGGCTGCATTCTTTGTGCTTACATGCCTTTGATGTTTTGCTGCATGAGTGTCTGTATGATGCAGTTTTTAACATTGTATTAGTGCAGCTCAGAATCATATATATTTGTTACTGAATATTTGTGAGTCATATTTAGGTGCATACAAGGGCATAAGCAACATGATGATCTGTGTTTTAGTTTTCAATGGTATTGAATAAATTCTGTCATTCCCATAGACTGTTTGTGTAATACGGGTTATAAATCTGTGGATCTACTAAATCAAAAAGCTTGGATACACGTTTGGAAACATACAACAATATTCGTCACCCTCATGTTTATTAACTATTGACCTTAATACAAATATAGAATAAGCCAATATTGTAGCAAGTTAAATATTTTTAGAAATAGAACAAAGTGGAGACTTACACGTTCAAAAAGAACATTGTCATTAGCTCTGAATATGTGCTGTTGGAAACGTATTGTAGAAATTCACTTTACACACAGAAAACTTTAAGCAAACACCAGCATCTGCCGTCTCAGTTCCCAGACAATGAGGAAATGACTACAACATTTGGTCAAAAAAATGTCTTTTGAAACATATACAGATAGAAAGATAATTCTCTCTAATTCTATCCATCTATAATTCTATTCTATAATTCTGAGCACTGACAGTGTTGGCGATATATTAAGTCACGACACGTGAAGTTAACACATTAATACTCCATTTATTATTTAACAAAACTGCTTTACAACAAACATGACGAACAACACAAATAAAGACAAGTACATTAAAAGCCGTGTTTCTGCACTTTGAGCAGCAGGTCATCACAGAGCTCTGTGACATCCTTGACTTCTTTTGTCTGAGGAGACAAAGAGAAGCAAACACGGGTGAACAAACACATACGTTAGCGAGCGCATACGAAACGAAGTGTACTGTGGGCTTAAGAGCGACTGTCTGTGTGTACCTTTTGTTCCAGATCCCTCTCTAGAGACTGAACCTTAAGCTGTTCTCTCTTGAGCTGCACCTGCAGAGTCGCCACTTCTGTGCCCATCTTATTACGAACATCTGCTATGGCCTTATTCGCGCTGAAAATCAAATAAACAGTGATGCACCTAAATCTTCAAATTCGCTACACGATTCAACATCATCAGCACATTCACAAAAAGCTTAAACTTAAAATGTTTTAGGGGTGAAGCTGCAAGTCTGTGACATTAACGCATTTGCGTGGTGCAGAAAAGCTCGTACTGGTCTAGCTTTTCCTCGGCGTGGGTTTTAAGAGTTTGATAACGCTTTTCCTCTTTTTGTATTCGGTCCATGCAGTTCTGAGCGTACTGCTTCAGAGTCTCTTCATTCTGTATGAGGGGGGAAAAAACAAAAATGTAAGACACAAAAACAACTTCTTGCAGAGTTCCAATAGGGATTGCATAGGCATGCACAACCAATTTTGCCAAATCTCAAATTCCTACAACTTACCCCACATAACCTACAGAAACTACACTACACTTAACAGCCTGCAAATTACATTCTTAAAGAGCTGTAGAGATGAAATTCGCCAGTTCTGCTGCAGAGATCTCAAAAGAATCAAACTCGCACCTTTTTAAATCCCTCGATAACTTCTTTGCATCTGTCGAGCCGTTTGACAACAGAGGAGAAGGATCGTTCCAAATCATTCAAGTCTTTGGACAGCTGTTCTTTTTCCTGAAGGACTCGTTCCATCTCAATTTTAGTCAAATCTTCCTTTTGTTTATGCTCCTCTACAAAACACACATTCACAAGACATTTGAGTACACAACATATGGCCTCTGAGAGCATCCTGATTCTGATCAAACACTCATCATACCTGTGATCTGGGTGATGGTGGCCTCAAACTCTGAGACTACAAACCTGAGAGAAGAAAATAGAGTGTGACTGGTGTGGAATTATTTGGTTCATTTGAAATTACCGAATACATTTGTAAACGTTTTTGATTAACCCATTCAGACAGGTTTGAGAACCAATTGAAAAGAACCGACTCAAAAGGATCATCGCAAATCTGACATTTTGACTTACAAAATTGGACTCGCAAAGACTTACAGCATTTGCTGATTCTCCAAACGCAACACTTCAATCTGAGCGTTCAGCTGCTGTTGCTGCTCTTCTGCCTAACAAGAGCAAAAACAAACAAAACTTTAGACGGACCTAACAGACACCCGTGTGGTCTCCGCGTGAGGCCATGAATGCAAACCTGTCTGTCTGCTTTCTGGAGCGCAGCATCCATGTCTCTCTGACTGTACTTCAGAACCTCTATGATGGACTCCTCAGTCTTTACTGGCTGCTTTAAAGTGGGAACCAGCAAGTCCAGAACAGTCGGATCAGGCACCACAGGGTCCACCACCTGGAGAGTCACACAAAACATTACAATCATTACATCTGCAGAAACGGTCCCATTGATCAGTGTTACAATATTGGGATCATACCACTTTTATTACAAGTGCAAACTAAGGATCATGGGAGTTGTCTTACTGGTGGAGGTAAATCATCCAGCAGCTTCATACTGTTACACTGGGATTTCTGCTTCCCCTCAGATTTTGCAGCCTCCATCATCCTAATACACATGCGCATATACACACACTTCAAATTCCAGCCTTGTGTACATTCAGGATTTTGATCAATGTAGACGAGACCTGTTACAGTGAAACCCTACATAACGATTTACATAAGCGCACATCTGTATGTAGAAGACACTGACCTGATGGCCAGTGAGGGGCGTGGCAGGCTGAACCCACCGCTCTCCATTGCCATTTTCTTTGGACTCTCCTTTAGCAACGGGTCAAACTTCAAATACAGCGACTGTTTCCTCAACGCTGACTCCTTAAACTATAGAGGGTGTTTGTCTGATTATTTCACTTTATTTTAACATTGCAACATAATTTGTTATTGAAAGGCAGATTTATAAATCAACATTTCTCTCAATGCCCAACTCAAAAGAAGGATTTTAAAAGGTTAATGCACTTAATGATCCACGAGGGGAAATCTGACATTTTTTTAAAGATTAGTCAACAGTAACACTCACCGTACTTGACCCAAACTGCTCCAGGTAATCAATCTGTCCGTCAAAATCTCCTCCTGGCATAACTGTGACAGAAGGACGTGTCATTAAACACAATGTAACGAGCTTGCACTAAACAAGTGCTAGTGTCAGCTCTCATAATGGTACAAACTTGTTGCATATACTCACACAATGCACCCGGCACAAACTCATCTTCACCTGGTGTGGCCACACCAAGTTCTAAGGTCTGGTTCTGAAGATCCTGTCCAGATTCTAGAGCGACTGTGACCTCTGGCTCCAGAGGGGTTGAGTTCTGAAGGGTATTAGTGTGGGAAGCAGTCAGTGTCTCCACATCGCCCCCTGGCTGCAAGACAGAGCAAGCACACAATGAGACTCCAAATTGCAATTCCTGTCAACGCATCAGTATATTGAGGAATGCATCAATACCTGCATGGCGACAGACAGCGCGGTTTCCTCCACTTTATCATTGTTTTCAGAAGCAGCCTGAGACGACCTGGGGGAAAAATAAAACTCAATTATGCATGAGTGTCAAAAATGTCAGAAATTGCATTCTGCTTAAGCAAGCACAGGGTTCCAAAGCTGGGAATTTTGTTAACATTCCAAGTTGGAAAATTACAGGAATTTATGGGAAGAAAATCTGGGTAGTTTTTACAAACTGTATCATACATAAACATTAATACAAACATGTTTGCTTCCTCAACATGACTCCCATTCATCTGTGACAGTTCCCATATATTCCAATACATTTCCAAAATTCCCAGAATTATCCAACCTTCTGCAAGCAACAGCTCTAGGTTTCATACCAGTGCTCAGGCTGCTGAACAGGAATTGCCGCTTGCTTCAAAACCGGGCTGGTTTGGATCCCACGTGGTGGAGAGTTACCCATCTTAACCTTTGTGCCAAAGGGGTTAAAGTTTGGGTCATCAAACTTGTCAAAATCAAATGCATAGGAACCTTTAGGAGGAGGAACGTCCACAGGTTCTGTCTCTTCTGAGGTCTTAGGGGACAACTGCTTGGGTGCTGGTTCTTTCTTTTCTGCGACCACAGCATCTGCTTTCTTGGCGACAGGTTTGGCACCAGCAGGTTTTTTGACCCCAAGTCGTTTTGGTGGAGGTTTGCATTTGACTTCAGCTCCATCATCAAAATTAAATTCCAACAGCATTAGGTTCTCTTTAGGGGGTGTTGTAGATGAAGGGCCCTCAGTGGTGGCAGACTTTTCCTTGGATGGGCTGGGAACATCAGGAACTGTTGGGGATGATTGGACTGAGACCTCTGGTTCAACAGGAACAGCTGCTTGCTTCAAAACTGGGCTGGTCTGAATCCCACGTGGTGGAGAGTTACCCATCTTAACCTTTGTGCCAAAGGGGTTAAAGTTTGGGTCATCAAACTGGTCAAAATCGAATGTGTAGGAACCTTGAGGAGGAGGAACGTCCACAGGTTCTGTCTCTTCTGAGGTCTTAGGGGACAACTGCTTGGGTGCTGGTTCTTTCTTTGTGACCACAGAATCTGCTTTCTTGGCAACTGGTTTGGCACCAGCTGGTTTTTTGACCCCAAGTCGTTTCGGTGGAGGTTTGCACTTGACCTCAGCTCCATCATCAAAATTAAATTCCAACAGCATTGGGTTCTCTTTAGGGGGTGTTGTAGATGAAGGGCCCTCAGTGGTGGCAGACGTCTCCTTTGATGGGCTGGGAACATCAGGAACTGTTGGGGATGATTGGACCGAGACCTCTGGTTCTTGCACGGCTTTCAGGCTTGGCAGGGGTGCATCAGAAATATCTGCAGTCTTACCAACCACAGGAGAGTTTGGGATCTTTGAGCCACCACTTTGGAATGGATTGAGTGACTCAAGGTTTTCAAAATCCAAGTTGTATGATCCTGCAGGGGGCAGTGGTGAGTCCTGGGCCTGAGGCTGGTCCTCCATTAAAGGAACCTGCAGAGATTCTTGGGCTGGTTCCTCAGTGTTGTCAGTCTTGATGATGACTGTGCCCTCTGCTGAAGAGATGTCTACAGAATGATCTGCAAGTGAATTCTCCACTGATGGGACAAAGGGAAGAGTCTCATCAAGTGGAGTGTCTGACAGCTCCAGGACTATCTGCCCATCTTTAGGTGCACAAACAGGGGCTGTAGCTGGTTCTGACTCCATAAGCTCTGATATTAAAGTCACAGGTAAATCAGAAGCTTTTGGAGGGGAATTTGCCATTTTATTGGATCCTTCAAAGGGGTTGATGAGATCTATATTGTCGAGGTCAAGCATGTAGGCTCCTTGGCTCTGAACAGGCATGTCATCGTCAGGGTAGGAACCGCTGTTACTCTGCATGTTTACTGGCATGGAAGAATTGCTCGTCAACACTGAACTCCTATAAAACAAACGTTACGCTAGTTATGCCAGTGAAATCTCTCGCGAGGCAAGTCATTCTTTTTAAAGCTGTAATACGTAACTTTTCGGTAAAAATCACTTACTGAACAAGTACATAACAGATCTCTGCTCCTTACCTTACCCTGATGTATTCATGTAAGCTGGAATGCATGTATTTTGCTCAACAATTTTGTGGCTTTATCGGTTC
>JAZGTJ010020416.1:0-10402 GCA_036877575.1 Botia almorhae
TCCTGTAATTTTCAAGTGAACATTCATTAGCTGGTTCATGTGTGCAAATGTAATACTTTGTAAGGTACAAACAGATGGTTGTATAATATTATTTGAATTCTTAAATATTCTAATACGAAAGCACAATATGTTCTTGCCACAAGTTTGGTTAAAATACTGACATTGAACTTTTGTTCGGGGATTATAAAATCTGAAAATGAGTTTGAAAAGCTAACAGAAAAATCAACACTTGTTTAGACCAATGAATGACATTCAATTAAGTTTGCCTTATATGTTAACTGTGCAAAATGAAATGTTAAAAGTGTTAAAAATGAGCATCAGGCACAATGTGATTATGAAAATATTTCTTAAAGGGATAGTTCACCCAAAAATGAAACTTTTTTTCAAGGTTGGGTCAATAGGTGAGGAAAGAAAAGTAGCACAACAAAACTCTGTAGAACAAACAGTTTAGCAGGAAATGTTCTTTTAAAACTCGGTGTGCAGTGGGCTGTTGAAATCCTTGGATCCAGTCTCACTTGGTTTCATAAAGATGCCCTCCATTGTTCTCCAGTAGCTGTGCGGGCTGCTGACCATCATTCCGTGCACTTCTCTCTGACCGTGTATGGGTCTGCCGTACTGTTCACCCGTCACAGACAGCAGAGCCTCAGTAGCTGTGTGGCGGAAGAGAACAGACTCCTCTCTCTGCCAAACTGAGCCCGAGCACAGAACGGTCCACTCGTCCAGATGGTCACCCTCGCCATTCTCCCCAAATGCACTGACCTCCTGAATGTGAAGAGATTCGGGGTGAACTTGAGGACAACGTGTGATTCTGTGAGTTTGAAATTATTTTTAAACAGTGTTCCCAAGTGCACTTTCACGCAACATGCAATAAATGGTTCAGTGGCCCTGTGGAACCAGCCCTTTGTTAAAACAACTGGAAACAGGTTCTGAGCAAAAGAGCTGACATCCCAATATTAAGACCAAAACATAATACATGATTAGCTTTTGTCATCTAAATCTAAGACACAGATCAATGTTTTTATAGCTTTTTTGTAATACTTGACATCGAATTTTAAGGAAAACATAATAGTAAACAACAGTAATAAAGTGCTTAAACCTGATTTGATGAAAGAGGAGAGGTAAAGTAGTGGCTGTGCAGATTGCGGCCCGTGTTGACATGAGTGAGGCGAATGTTCTGACCACATTTTACAGGAGTGCCTCTGTGACATACAGCTTGAGTGGTGCCCCGCACACTCCAGTAACTGTTACTGTCCTCAACTGCCGTCACACCTGTCACTGACTGCTGACCACTACCTGGAATTAAAGACAATCACCAAACATCAGAGGGTGTATGCTTTTAAACCATTCCATAACTGTAACTCATATGTAAATAGACTGTCTTGTTCCACGTGGCATTTATGAGATAATACTACTCTCTGTGTCTCAGGATACTGTGATGTAGGTAGGCACCTCATAAGGTTCTGAGACCTGTAAATCATGCGGTTTTATTAAAAAATCACAATGACCTCATCGCCTTTCCACAAAGGAAATTCTTTGAAGACAACATAAAGTGTCTTCTTTTTATCATTTCGTCTTTTTTTTATCTATTTATTTTGTTTGTAGGGAATTATCTTAAAATGTCAATTTGTCAATGATCAATGATTTTGTATAGTTAATCGTTTCTAGTTCACCATTTTAAATGTATTTTTTTAGAAATGCATTTGTATAAACGGATGTTGTAAACTCTCATCATCACAAGTAAGATGAAGTTTTACGATTTTAAACACGTGTCAAACTGGATTAAATGAGTAACTCACCAGACCCGTAGCGGACATCATGAGAGTGTAATCTGACGTTGTGTTTCACATTGAGCAGCTTCACAACTGATCCACACGTCACAAACTTCATTTCACTGCCAGAGGCAAATGTAAACGTACACGATAATAACACTGTTATAGTTAACGGGATTCGACAGAAACCCGAACAATCCATGGCTTGAAGTTTGCCGAGCCTTGTGGAAAAATAATCTTTAAAAATCCTACATGACGTCACACGGACCGCATGACGACACGCATAATATAGCGCCATCTTCCGGTTTGGAGCTACTCTCTTTAAATCTCGTCAATTTCAGAGATGAGTAATAAAAATATTTATGTAGTTGGTATTTACTCATAAAATATTAATCATATTTTTTCCACCGACTCCATAAACGCCTACAAAATAATATATGTTATGTGTCCTCCAAAGCCATACATAATTTTGACCGGAAGTCAAATCTGTGTATACCGTAAGCAGAATCAGTGTTGTAACCCTCAGCCATTTTTTGTTGTCTCTAACAAGCAGCTCTAGAAGTGACATTTCTTCATCTTAGTGTCCATTTTTACGTTTCTCATCGGGCTGCCTCGCAAGGGAACGTAAGTGTGTTTTGTGCTTGATATTTAATTTCTGTCTTTTAGATGTAATGCGTGTGGGTGGTTTTACTTAGCTCACAGGCTAGCTGTTAGCATGAGGCCCCTGATCTTCCAACAACACTGCAGGACAGAGCCGTTATGTTTTGTTTACTGTTTAACTTTTCTTATTTGCTGTTCATGGCATAATAATAATTGTAAATGTAAGTCTTTCATTTACTTATCGTGTTGTCTTGATTATTGGTCTTGGTCACGCAAAAGTTAGCTAGTGCAAGGATATTAAGTTCATAATATTTTAAGGGTTTTAATACTTTATTTGTCCTTTGCGTTGATCGCAACAAATGCAGCTTAACTGAGCTTAACATAGGTAACTGAGCTGTTAAGCTGTGATGTGTTGATTGAGTTAGTCTTTTGTTTACTGCGAGCGATATGTCAGTAACGTCTCAAAAACTGGTCTTTATTATTTAAATATCACTGGTCAGGACAGGGATAAAATTCATTGTATATAGATTTATGTTTTTACCACTGGCAGTTAGCTGTAACTGCACCAGTTTGTAGTTATTTCCTATATTTCCCCGGCATGATCTTTAATAAATAAACATATCATTAGTTGGTTGACTTACTACTAACTCTGTGACGTGCGTATGTGTTTTGATCATACTGTGGCAATATCGTTAAACGGCGTTACTACATTGACAGCGTCAGTGCAATAACGCTCATTAACCATCTAAATTCTATCCATCTGATAGTTATGTGTGTATTTACATTCATTATTTTGCTATATTTATCACAGGCCTTGCAAACATGTCTGACTTCATTGAGAGTGAGGCTGAGGAGTCAGAAGAAGAGTTTGAGGAGAAGGACCTGAAACCCAAGAAGACACAGAGATTTATGGAAGATGATGGTAAAAAGCTAATCCTGCATTAACAGATGGCACAAATACATTCAGAATGCCATTTGTGGTGTTTACCTTACAAATTCTAGATACTTTCCAGATGCTTTGTCAGTTTTTTCTAATACTTGAATTCATTGGTTTTTCAGAGGAAGAGGAAGAAGAGAATACTGAAGATCAGGATGAGCATGGTAACCTAAGAGGACTTATCGATGATGGTGATGTGGAGGAGGAAGAAGAAGAAGGGGAACGAGTGAGAAGTGCGGAGGAGGACAGTGACTCTGGCGAAGAGGTCCGTCATCGCCGCAGGAAACGAAGTGAGTTACTTTGATTCTGAAGTGTTTTATTTTTATTTATGTTACACATATAAAAAAAACATTGACTGGCCTGAAATACAATTCCAATTGATATGTGTTTGTATCTGTCAGGTTATGATGACTATCTGGATGATGACGATCTGGACCTCATCGAGGAGAATCTGGGAGTGAAAGTAAAGAGGAGGGTAAGCCACCAATGTTCCCCTCTGTGCTTGTTCTTAATCTTTATTCACACGACCTTCTCAAATCTCATGAAGTCTGGTAGGTTCTGATGGTGCTACCAGGTGACGGGTAAAGTCTGCATCACATTTTGTTTTGAGAACAGATGCCTAATAACTTCAGAAATTGCCCTGTGTTTAGAAGAAGAAATACTCGCGTGTGAAAACCATGGATGATGAGGGGGAAGATGATGAGAAAGACCTGATCGCGGATGAGATCTTCACTGGGGATGGAGATGGAGATGGAGAGGTGGAGGATGGAGAGGCTGTGGGCACACTTCATCCAGGGGATGATGAAGAGGAGGAAGATGATGAGGAATCTGGTAGGAAAGACATTCGCTCACATTCGACATGAATTGACGCTTCTGTAGAATTTTATTTTAGATATTATTTATTTTTATATTTTTATTTTATATTATTTTATTTATTTATTTTTACAGATATAGATGATTTCATTGTGGATGATGATGGTCAGCCCATCACAAAAAAGAAGGGAAAGAAATTTTCTGGCTATGCTGATGCGTAAGTGGTGTAAACAGTGTTTTGTGTATGTAAAACTACACGTTCTATGATATGATGGTCTTCATATTGATGCCTCCATGACGTTCCTTATACCTAAACTGTCTTGCCCTCTCTGAATCTCCAGTGCCCTGCAGGAAGCTCAAGAGATTTTTGGTGTTGATTTTGACTTTGCCGAGTTCGACACTGAGGCGTATGACCATGCAGAGGAGGAAGAGGAAGATCAAGATGATGAGTCATGGGATCGGCCGAAGAAACAGACCAAGAGGAGAGTTGGCCGTCGTAGCATCTTTGAGATATATGAACCCAGTGAGCTAGAGAGCAGCCACATGACGGATCAGGACAATGAGATCCGCTCTACAGACATGCCAGAAAGATTTCAGGTATGGATCTGTGAGAAGTTTCTGGGCTGTGAATGGTACCAGAAACTTCCGCTTGCCCATCATGACTGAATATTCTTTAGTTAGTTGTGATGGGATGAGACTGTTTCATAGTCTCTGGTTGTTTGTAGTTGAGGGCCATTCCTGTGAAGCCTGCTGAGGATGATGAGCTGGAGGAGGAAGCCGAATGGATCTATAGGAATGCCTTTTCCACACCCACCATCTCCATGCAGGTAGTATTTGCATCATAATGGCGTGACATTACCGGGTATTGTAAAGAATGCAGGTGGTGATAATGACACAATGGCATATTTAGGAGAGCACAGACTACTTGGATCGTGGAACAACCACTAATTTCAGCAGGAAGGGTCCCAGCACCATTGCTAAAATCAAGGAAGCTCTTAATTTCATGAGGAACCAGCACTTTGAGGTATAGTTGTGGAACAAACCAGTGAATATTAAAATAGCTTGATGAATAGATGTCTGTATGTTAACTAATCCCTACTCTCTGATCTCTCATAGGTTCCCTTCATTGCGTTCTACAGGAAAGAGTATGTGGAACCAGAGCTAAACATCAATGATCTGTGGAAGGTGTGGCAGTGGGATGAGAAGGTGAGAGTACAAAACTTGTACAATACATTCTGGTTGCTGAATTTGTTGTGACTTACCATGTACATATTGTGATGTGTTCTCAGTGGACCCAGCTGAAGATCAGGAAGCAGAACCTAACTCGTCTTTTTCAACGAATGCAATCTTATCAGTTTGAGCAGATCTCAGCCGACCCCGACAAGCCATTGTCTGACTCAACTCGTCCCCTAGATACTGCTGACATGGAGCGGTGCGTTTACAAGCCCATCTCTTGCTGGACGTGACAACGGTTCATCTTAAATCATCTGTTGTGCTTTGTGATGCACAGAACAGTGGCAATTTGAAATCTTGTAAAAATAAATCTGCAAATGTAAATCTGTAACATTGACTACTATGGACACTAAACACTTTTTTACTTAATATATTGACAGACTGAAGGACGTTCAGTCTCTTGATGAGCTGGGTGACGTCTACAACCACTTCCTGCTCTACTACGGCCGGGACATTCCTAAGATGCAAAACGCAGCAAGGGTCCACAAAAAGAAACTGAAGAAGATCAAGGAAGTGTCAGAGGAAGATGGTACAGCCATGTTGTCATTCAGTAAGTCAATTGCAACGATCAGCCATCCATTAGACTAACAGCTTTTTGCACTGCTAGGTGAAGAGCCGGAAGTGGAGGAGGAGGAAGAGGAGGAGCAAAAGGGCCCGGATCTGAAACAAGCCTCCCGCAGAGACATGTACAGCATCTGCCAGAGCACCGGCCTTGGTGTGTGATTCTCACAAATACACAGTTTGGAATTGCTCATTTACAAAAAACAGTGTCCTGCATATAATTTATTAGGTTTATTTAATTTGCAGTTATGATATGAGTTTATACATCATCATTACACATTATACTTTCCTATGTTAACGCTCTGCTGTACATTACTTTGTTTAATCCCTCAGATGGTCTTGCCAAGAAGTTTGGTCTGACACCAGAGCAGTTTGGAGAAAACTTGCGAGACAGTTATCAGAGGCATGAAACGGAGCAATTCCCTGCAGAGCCTTTGGAACTGGCCAAGGACTATGTGTGCAGGTACTAAGGACAAGAAATTGTCTCTTATAGATAGCATAATTTCTATAAATGACATCCACTCTGTCCTTGCTTAGTCAATTTAACAGCCCAGAGGCTGTGCTGGAAGGAGCACGCTACATGGTGGCCATGCAGATCGCCCGTGAACCTCTAGTCAGGCACGTGCTCAGACAGACCTTTCAGGAGAGGGCCAAGATTAACATTAAGCCAACTAAGAAGGGCAAGAAGGTTGGTACTTAGTTTGTTAAAGAATTCACAGACCTTATTGTATGTAAGAAGTGACTTCATTCTGCCTTTTATTTATTTTAATAACTGTTGTGTTATTTTTATCTTCTGTTCTGTTGCTTAACCACGTTCATTTCATCAAGCAACGGGTATTAGCAGAATAGTAACCTAGCCACCCCAGCAAAGTTTGTTTATAGATTATGGATTTGGCCGTGGTAGAGGTTTAGCTAGAATGTTTAGTGCATGTAAATGCTTGCTGTAGACATTAGCATCAGTGTGCTGCTTTGCCTGTAGTTTCACAGCAGCTAATGTGTGTCATGTTTCCAGGATGTAGATGAGGCGCACTATGCCTATTCCTTCAAGTACCTGAAGAACAAGCCTGTGAAAGAGCTGAGTGGAGATCAGTTCCTGAAGATGTGCATGGCTGAGGAGGAAGCCCTGCTCACCATAGACATCTGCATTGACCTTGTGGGAGTCAAAGGGTATGACTGTATCCTCAGAACATCTAAAAAAAACAGCTTTAGATAAAAGCCTTTCATAATCATACTGGTCAATCATAAATACAGTAACAGTTAAAGGTGCACTCAATAATTATTTCCCGTTTTAATAGTTTAGCACACAAATAAATGGTAATTATGACAAAAGTTTTTAAAACAACAATATAACAACAAACACAATGTACTTGACATTATGTGGCAAAGAAGCAGTCAGAATCCATAGTAATTATATGGACTGGAATAAGAGTGATCTGCTGGTCCAAACAGAACAGAGATAAAATGTGTTAATAAGCATTTCCTACTGAAGTCATGAAACGCAGGGAGCTGAATGATGAAGCAGACCGCGACACAACCACACCTTCACAAAATGCTTCACACCAAGACACTGTCCACAGCAATTACCCTGGCAGACAATGTTCTGATACAGGCGAGCAGCCGGTCTGTGCCTGTATGAACTAACAGCAGCATGCAAACCTTTGTTTAATTACGTAATGTGCGTTCTGTTGTTGTACTATGTAACGGACAATGGCTCTAATGCATCATCAATTAATACTCATAGTTTATTCATATGGTTTATTGAATTGTGAAGTTCTATATACAGCGCTCTAAACAGCTCTGTTCATCTTCTCTGCAGGTATGGAGATCAGACGTACTTTGACGAGATTAAGCAGTTCTACTACAGGGATGAGTTCAGTCATCAGGTGCAGGAGTGGAACAAGCAGAGAACGCTGGCCATTGAGCGAGCCCTGCAGCAGTTCCTGTATCCTCAGATGGCCAAAGAACTGAAGAACAAGCTCATTACTGAAGCCAAGGAGAATATTGTTAAGGTGACGAATATTTGTGTTCCTCCATATTGTCCTTGAATCCTACCAAACACCTGCTGGGGTGAAAATGTGGTGTATGATGAACTGACTTTCTTGTGTCTGTGGTACAGTCATGCTGTAAGAAGCTGTATAACTGGCTGAAGGTGGCGCCATATCGCCCTGATCAGCAGGTGGAGGAGGATGATGACCTAATGGATGAGTCACAGGGAAAGGGGATCCGTGTGCTGGGGGTGGCCTTTGCTTCCGGCAGGTACATATTTGTACTGTTACAGGCAGGAATACTAAGAGTCTGTTCACTCACATCAGATAACATTGATTTTGTAGCCTTAAAGAAATATTTAGGGTTAAATACATGTTAAGATTTATGTGTCTATAGCAGCTGTGGCATAAAATAGCTTTCCTGTAGCTCAGTGGTTAGAGCATGGCGTTAACAACGCCAAGGTCATGGGTTCAATCCCAGGGATTGCACATATTCAATGTATAGTGGTCAATGTGTAGTATAATGCAATGTAAGTCGCTTTGGATAAAAGCGTCTGCCAAATGCCTAAAAATGTAAATGTAAAAAATGTAAATTGAGTACTGCAGAAAAAATAATTATCACGCGCGTTATGTTGACATGCACTTGTTGACATGAAGTTTGTATGGTTGCCCTATAGACTTCCATTGTAAGTGTGCAACTTTCAATGCAAATTGTGTTTATTTTAACCAAGTGTGGTACTACTCGTTCCTGTTCTCTGTGTTAATTAACATTAAGTTTGTGTTTTTAAATGTTTTTAGAGGGACTAGGTAGTTCACTTGCCTTTGAATGGTATTTGACTGTGTTTGCTTGTGTTTCTATAGAGACACGCCAGTGTTCTGTTCCCTCATTAATGGGGAAGGAGAAGTTGTGGATTTCCTCAGGCTTCCTCATTTTCTGAAGAGGAGAAACGCGTGGAGAGAAGATGAAAGGGAGAAGAAGGTGGAGAACCGGCCATGACCTGCAGATCCTTTAATAACGCAGCAGTTGACCTGACTTTATTATATTATGGTTTTGAAATTATTAACTTGTTGTTTCCATAGCTTCAAGACATTGAAAACCTCAAAAAGTTCCTCCTTGGCAAGAAGCCACATGTGGTTGCTGTTGCTGGGGAAAATCGGTGCGTTTGTTGTTTCTTATGTATTAAGATACTCATCACTTTCTTTAAAATACCACACAAACTTGTTAAGCTGTTTAAACTTTCTTTTAAATGTTGCCCACATGCTGATCGTTCATCTGGATATGTGCAGTGATGCTCACATGGTGATGGAGGACATTAAACGTACCATCAGTGAGCTGGAGCAGGACTCTTCTCTGCCTGCAGTGGGAGTAGAGCTGGTGGATAATGAACTGGCTGTGCTCTATATGAACAGCAAGAAATCTGAGGTCAGTGCAGTGGGACATCAACATCAGTTATACCAAAGAACATTACTGAGAAGCTTCTGAACCTCCAGAAAACCTTTTGTGTTTCCCTCTCATTCCCATTTCTAAATACTGGTCCTCTCATAGGCGGACTTCAGAGACTACCCACCCCTGCTCCGGCAGGCTGTGTCAGTGGCCCGCAAGATTCAGGACCCCCTGGTGGAGTTTGCCCAAGTTTGCAGCAGTGATGAAGACATCCTGTGTTTGAAATTGCATCCCCTACAGGTTAACAGCACATTCCTGCTTTTCATGATCTTTTCACCACTGTCGTGTCTGCGTACTTTGGCATCTGAATTACTTGTTTGTATTTGTGTCAAGCTCAGTCCTCTATGTTCACTCGTTTTGCTTTGTGGCCTTTAAGAAATGTTCTTTAAAAGGTCTTTATATGTCTACCAAAAAATAGTCTTCATATATTCACACTAAATGTTCTCCAGGAGCATGTGGTGAAGGAGGAGCTGCTGGGTGCTCTCTATTGTGAGTTCATAAACAGGGTAAACGAGGTCGGTGTGGATGTGAACCGAGCCATTGCTCATCCCTACACCCAGAGTTTGGTCCAGTACATCTGTGGCCTTGGACCAAGAAAAGGCTCACATCTGCTCAAGGTAAGCAGTTAATCACCAATTTCAACATTCTCCTCCATCTTTTATTTAGGTGTATTTAGATAATCAATATGGTCTATCTGTATGGGATGAGATTGTTTTGCTTGATGAAATAGATAACCAGAGATGTTAAAATGGTCTTTATCATCTCATTGTTTCCCAGATTCTTAAACAGAACAACACTAGGTTAGAGAACCGGACTCAGTTGGTTACCATGTGCCATATGGGGCCCAAAGTCTTTATTAACTGTGCTGGTTTCATCAAGATTGACACAGCTTCTCTTGGAGACAGGTAACATGCTAACCTTCAAAGAAATATCTGTTATATCACTCTAAATTGTGATTCATTTAGCCAGATGTTTAATGAATTCTGTCACTTTGCAGCACTGACTCCTATATCGAGGTTCTGGATGGTTCTCGAGTACACCCCGAGACGTACGAGTGGGC
>JAZGTJ010020417.1:0-10402 GCA_036877575.1 Botia almorhae
ACTCACCAAAAGTGCCGCTAATAAATCCAAATCCTTTGAAAAGCGTAGAAGCGCGCTGACACAGCTTGTGAGGACGATATATCGCGGCTCTTGTAAGCTGCACTTGACAGCGCGAATCATATAACCAAGAAACAACCTATCCCAATCAGGCGAGAAAGCGAAAGAGGCGGAGTGCTGAGTTACTGTGGCTTATAACTCCCCAGAGCTCAGCATACGTCACTACGTGACTTTGTTGGTATAATCTCTCGAACCTATCTGGCTGGCGCTGCGATATCCAAAATATTCGTACTGCCTCTGGCGGTCAGTAGGAATGAAACAGAACATGTATTTACTCTCATTGTAAATAAAAACAAAACAACAGTTTATAAATGTCTGTTTTGTTTCTTAAGATCAAAGAAAGCCGTGGGGGGTGAGAGTAAATAATCACAAATTGTTTTTGGTTTAAATAAATCTTTAGGTAAGATAACTGCAACAAACACATTATATTAAATAGTAAATAAATAAATGAAGCTTGTGTGTTAAACACTTTTCTTTCAGTGAGAGGACGCCTCATGAAAAACATGTTCTGTCTCTTTAAGGCTGGAGAGCAAACAGAGATGGTCTATTATTAGAGCAGAAGTGAGGCCACGATTATTTTCAGCACTTCACTGCAGCTCTCTGCTCATATTATAATGGAGCTCATATCTGAGTCTGTTCAAAGTGTTGAGTTCATTAACACTCATGCACACTCGGTTCTCAACATTTTATATCAAATATTGATTTTCAAGTGATTTCTGCTGACAAAAGCCAGAGTTGAAAAGAGTTTAGCTTTGCAAATGAGCAGTGATGTAATGTAGTGGCCACCAATGGGAGTGCAGAGCATAATCCAGGGGCTGAAACAGTTAGATACAGCCATTGAGTGAAAATACTTTCTAGAAAGGTAAATAAAAATATTAATACAATGAACATTTCTAAACATCTGTACATTAACAGAGCGCCAGAGAGATTTATTGATTTTACTGGAAGATTACGTCCCCCCAGAGTCTACAGAGTCAACAGTAACATATGCACACAAGCTGAGGATATATACAGATAATTACTCAGAGAGTCCCACTGCTCAGCAGTACAGAGAGAAAGAGAGAAAGGGGTGTAATATGACACAAACCTCCACTGCATGTGGGTAGGGTTAGGGTAATCTGGGTATTTTCCTCAACCCAGCAGGTTGTGTGACAGAACCAGTCAGTGGTGTGATTTTGGCACGTGTTGGACTGTTGTGTGTGTTGAGCTGTTGGAGGTTCGGGTTGGTTTTACCAGTAGTAAATGGATTACAGTACGTGTTCACAAATCATACAATTAAAATCTGGTTTCAAAACAAGAAAGGATCTAATGTTGTTACTTGGGTTAATGATGTTAAAAGAGCTTTTCTAGGGTGTTCAGGCTGCTCAGGATTAAACACCCCATTTCACATTTATAATATGAGATTATATTGCTGTGACTGCCTCCTCTAAGCGCTCCTAATTCACATCTATGTAATTCCTCTGTTTTTCTGTTACTGATGCTTTAGGACAGGGTTAGGGTTAGACATAGAGAAAAGCAGATATGCAAATATTTGTGTAAGTTCATGATCTGCATGAATGAGGTTACAAGCTGTAGAGCAGATCAGTATTAATTGAGTGAACATAAAAAGATGCATAGTTGTTTCCTAACATCAGTCATAGTAACTTAATTTAAAGACATTGATTTGTTAATTTTGTTGAAACCAAAATCAATTCTTCATTACTGAATGTGTGTTTTGGTTCTAGGTCCCTTCGTGTGAATCTACCATGGACCACATGCTCTGTAAGCTGATGGTACTGGGTTTGGCTGCAATGATGGCCTACGCATGCCCCAAGTACTGTGTGTGCCAGAACTTATCCGAGTCCCTGGGGACCCTGTGTCCAGCTAAAGGCTTGCTCTTTGTGCCACCGGATATAGATCGCAGCACCGTGGAGCTTCGGTTAGGAGGAAACTATATAATTCGAATTACACAGCAGGACTTTGCCAACATGACGGATCTGGTGGACCTTACGCTCTCCCGCAACACAATAAACTACATCCAGCCTTTCTCCTTTGGTGACCTAGAAACCCTCCGGTCACTCCATATGGATAACAATCGTTTAGTGGAGTTGGGCCCAGATGACATGCGAGGACTGGTCAGCCTACAACATCTAATCCTGAATAATAACCAACTTTGTCACATCTCTGAGAGGGCATTTGAGGACCTTGCGGCATCACTTGAAGATCTGGACCTGTCCTACAACAACCTTTATGCTCTGCCCTGGCATTCAGTCCGACAGATGATCAACCTGCACCAGCTAAACTTGGACCACAATTTACTGGACTACATTCCTGAGGGGACCTTTGTGGATCTGGAGAGGCTTGCCCGCTTGGATCTCACCTCTAATCGTCTCCAGAAACTTCCACCAGATCCCATCTTTGCCAGAGCACAAGATTCTGAATTGATGACCACACCATTTGCCCCTCAGCTTTCACTAAGCATAGGAGGGAACCCACTTCACTGCAATTGTGAATTGCTTTGGTTTCGGCGCTTGGATCGAGACAATGACCTGGAGACCTGTGCTTCTCCTCCTGGCCTGAAGGGGCGCTACTTCTGGAATGTTCGGGAGGACGAGTTTTTGTGTGAGCAGCCTCTGATTACTCAACATACCCATAGGATGCTGATTCTGGAGGGGCAGACCGCCAGCCTACGGTGTGAAGCTATTGGAGATCCCATTCCAACCATACATTGGGTCACCCCTGATGATAGATTAATCGGTAACTCCTCCCGCACTCTGGTGTATGGCAACGGCACCCTAGAGATCCTTATAACCACATTAAAGGACTATGGGACCTTTACCTGCATTGCAGCCAACCTGGCTGGTGAATCGTCTGCTCCAGTGGAGTTGTCCATTATTCAGCTGCCCCACATAAGCAATGGTACAGGCCAAGCCGCGCAACCCAAGTCCCGCCTGTCAGATATTACAGGCACTTCCAGGATGAGTAAAGGAACTGGCAAGAGCCAGCCAGAGAAAGCAGTGTCTGTGTCTGAGGTGACCGCAGTGTCTGCCCTGGTCAGGTGGTCTGTCAACAAGGCAGCTCCCAAAGTCAAAATGTACCAGCTACAATACAACTGCTCAGATGATGAGGTCCTCATCTACAGGTACAAACATTTATAGGAAGGTTTCTCACACCTTATGATTGCCTCAATTTAGGGCACACTCACACAAGAGCTTTTTACAAACTTAACATTCATGTAAGAGATTGATTTCAGAATCATTTGATATCAGTTTGTTTGGGTGGTGTAAAAGCAGTTTGTTTGATATATGTGAGCAATATTCCACGCATGGTCTGCAGAAAGTGAGCAGATTACCATTCCTACAATTTATGTATCAGTAAATAAACTATGATTTAAAATACAGAACATCTTACAGTTCAGAATAAAGTTAACTGCCTAGTAAAATGTTTGGCCCTGATTTTTAGGTTTCAAGGTCCATTTATTTTCACACCTGGAGATAAAAGAGCTGCTGTTTGGCAGATCAGTTCTCTGCTTGTGCCTAGTGTGTGACGGTGAGTTAGGTTGGAATAGGTTGTAATGAGATGAGAGGAGGAGAGAACAGCACTGATTGGTTGACACAATGTCACTGTTCAGGAGGAGAATGTGCTTGCCATTGTGTGTGTGGATTTCAAAATCCAAATCTGAACTGAGAACAGTCATGAGACATCACAGGAACCATCACCAAAACTTGCCAGGTGTTGCTATGGTGTTATGGGTGGTTGTTATGGTGTTCTGAGGGGATGCTAAGACATTGCTTGGTTGTTTCTAGGCTGTCATGTACTGGCTGGCCCAGGTCAACAGATCTCATCCGCAAATGAAATTTTGTGATATTCTGGTGATGTTTTAGGTCACTTTCAGTGTCATTTTTGGATTTTTCACCTGATTTATCATTTGTTATTTAGAATAATTATTTAAGGAGGAATCTACATGAAATATTTTACAGATGAAAAGTTTGAACAGCCACACAGTTAATTTTGTCTGATTCCACAGTCTGACACAAAAGTATTTAATGAGCACTTATTCATTGTTGCCTCTTATTGTGATTGAAGTTGCTTCCTTTTCCTCATTTGTAAGTCGCTTTGGATAAAAGCGTCAGCTAAATGACTAAATGTAAATGTAAACCTTGTTAGATTCTTACAGCTGAAATGTTACATCTATAAATGTTTCATAAGTTTTTTAGACTCTAAAGAATTTGTGTCTTATATTACTTCTGTCACTATTATAATGTGTGTATAATATGGCTGAAATATCAGCAAAAAATAATCCAATTACTGGCTGACCAGCAGATAAAGTTCATGTAACATTTCTGCTCATCACTGCAGCTTATCCTGGAAAGCTGCCCACTTACACTGGAGGAAACGCCTAACCAACATATTAAGCAACTTAATATGCAGAGTGTGAGTGAGTGATTGAGTAAGTGGGTGCTGATAACTTTATATTTTCACACTGCACAACTACATTGTGTCTTACAAAGGTCAAAAATATTTTATTATCAGATTTATTATCAGATTTCAAAGCATCTGTGCTGTGGAGTAACTTTTATTGTGTGACATCAGGTTGGATTTCAAGTAGTTTTTTTGTCATTTGTAGTGACATGTTTGAATATCAACATGTGAAGTAGTTTTTCTGGTTGTGTCCAAATCCCCTCATTTTCACTCACTTTCAATAAAAGCATCTGCTTTGTGTGTTTTTGAATTGAGCTGATACGCTTCTCTGAACACAGCCACTATCATCAGTTTACAGTATTACATGACCTCATTCTCTGTACTGTCTTTGTGTGTAGGATGATTCCTGCTTCCAGTAAGGCCTTCCACATCACCAGCCTGGTGTCTGGGACCCGCTATGACCTGTGTGTGCTGGCAGCCTGGGATGATACAGCTACCACTCTGACTGCCACTAATGTGGTGGGCTGTGTGCAGTTCTACACCAGGGATGAGTTTCCTCAGTGCCAGTCCTTACACAGGCAGTTGTTGGGTGGCTCCATGATCCTGGTGGTGGGCGGAGTGATCGTGGCCACATTGCTTGTGTTTATCGTGATCCTCATGGTGCGATACAAGGCAGGGGATGGAGATGAACCCCTCTCTAATAAGTTGAGCGACGTTGGTGAAATGTACTCTCAAACCAATGGAGGGAGGATGGGGCATAACGCGCTGCCCCTGTCCATGCCCAAAGTCAACCCTAAAGCCACTGCACGGGAGGAAGTGGTCCAATTTAAGTGTGGTTCTCTTCAAAGCAGCTCGTCTTCTTCCTCTTCATCGTCTTCATCCTCAGGTTCAGTGGACGCCACCACCTATAGCCCCAACAGAGCTCTTGCCAACATCTGGAGGTCTGCATCTCCCAAGCCCTGTGGAAACATAGAACAGCTTCTGGGGGCCTTTACTTCCATGGATCTTCGGAGCCAGAGCAAGGATCAGGGTCCATCTGGAAACTCTGATGCTGTGGCTGCTGCTTCGACTACAGCAACCCCTACTGATAAGGAGCCTCTGTTGGGACGGATGCTGGACTCACGGCTCAGCCGGTTGCTCATGTCACCACTGGATTATAAACCCAAGAGGAGCCACTCATTCGACATGGGTGACTTCACCGTGTCCACAGCGCAGCAGCTGCGCTCGTATCCGCGCAGGATCAGCAGCATCTGGACTAAACGCAGTTTGTCTGTTAACGGGATGTTACTACAGTGTGATGAGGAAGGAGAGACCGGAGGGAGTAAAAGCACTACAGAGAGCTCCGAGTGGGTTATGGAGAGTACTGTATAGACACTGGGGGGAGTATAGAGAGCTCCGAGTGGGTTATGGAGAGTACTGTATAGACACTGGGGGGAGTATGAAGAGCTCAGAGTGGGTAATGGAGAGTACTGTATAGACACTGGGGGGAGTATAGAGAGCTCCGAGTGGGTTATGGAGAGTACTGTATAGACACTGGGGGGAGTAAAGGCACTATAGAGAGCTCAGAGTGGGTTATAAAGAGTATTGTATAGACATTGGGGGGAGTAAAGGCACTATAGAGAGCTTAGAGTGGGTTATGAAGAGTATTGTATAGACACTGAGGGGAGTAAAGGCACTATAGAGAGCTCACAGTGGGTTATGGAGAGTACTGTATAGACACTGGGGGGGAGTATAGAGAGCTCAGAGTGGGTTTTGAAGAGTATTGTATAGACATTGCGGGGAGTAAAGGCACTATAGAGAGCTTAGAGTGGGTTATGAAGAGTATTGTATAGACACTGGGGGGAGTAAAGGCACTATATGCACACAGTTCATGTACACACTGCAACTTCACAAAACCAGATTTACACAAAACCTTATAGTGTATCCAGATCCAAACTAAACAACTTTTAATTGTTAACTAATTGTTAATTATGTGTTGCTTGTGTAATTTGAGCAATGAGTCATAAAACTGTCTGTCTTCCAGATCTCTTGACATTTACATTTATGTATTTGGCAGACGCTTTTATCCAAAGCGACTTACATTGCATTATACTTTACATTGTTTTTGAGTATGTGCAATCCCTGGGATCGAACCCATGACCTTGGCGTTGTTAACACCATGCTCTAACCACTGAGCTACAGGAACAGTGTACATATATTTACTTTTATATGTACACACAAAGAACAGGCAGCGATTATGGACCACAGAACTGCACATTTTGTAAGTCTCTTTTATTTAACACATACAATTTAGCCACTGATTTTGTAAATTTAGTGCAATATATACAGTTAAATATATAGAGTTTGTTAATTGCCTTGCCATATGCAGAATAGGTATCTAGTCTCCACCAATCAGTCGCAGTTCTGGCTGGTTGGTGAAATAGTGTGTTTGTGTGTGTGCATGTGTGTGTGTGTTATTTTTGTCCTATACGTGTGTCTGAAACAACTGGACAAGTTTTAAAGAATGTGCAGGAAACTCTCGAGCTACTGCAGTTTTTTTCACGCCTGGCTTTAGGATCAAAGAACATAAACAGGAAATTGTAGCAAATGGCCATGCCAACAGTTTCCCAAACAACAATATTAAAGAACAAATAAATATCAGATCTTCTTGTGCAACACTATATGTAAAATGATATTAACATTTTTATATTTTTTATCTTGATGGTCAAACTGTTTTAAAGGCACAATATGTAAGATTTTTATACGAAAGTGTCCCCAAACGTTACACAGTTATATACAGTGCATTCAGAAAGTATTCAGACCCCTACATGTTTTGCCTGATACTACAGTTGTGTAAATAAATTTTTTCTCATTAATTTACACTCAGTACCCCATAATGACAAAGTGAAAACAGAATAAAACAATTTGACATGTCTGTATATTAATTAAAAAGAAAAATGAAATATCACGTTGGCTTAATTATTCAGACCCTTTGCGACAAACACTTGATTTTTAGCTTGATAGATGCCTCCCATTTCTCTTGATCATTGCTGAGATGATTCTACACCTTGACTGGAGTCAACTATGGTAAATTACATTGAATGGGCATGATTTGGAAAGGGACACACCTCTCTATAAAAAAATTAAGGCTGACAATGTCTATCAGAGCAAAAACCAAACCATGAGGTCAAAGGAACTGCCTGCAGAGCTCAGACACCTGACACCAGAGGTGCTTCAGCTAAGTACTGAGTAAAGGGTTTGAATACTTGTGTAAATGTGATTTCATTTTTGTTAAATACATTTACAGACATTTCAAAAATTCTGTTTTCACTTTGTCATTATGGGGTACTGTGTGTAGATTTGGAAAAAAATGATTTAAATGATTGCAACATAACAAGTGAAAGGGGTCTCAAGACTTTCTGATTGCACTGTATTTTGTTCCATTGTCTACTCTATCACAAATGTTTCCAAGTACTCGTAAATCCAGAGAAATTCATCATTTTAAATAGTTTACTGTCCCACGTCACCTGTCAATGATGTAATCTGTGTTATTTCAGCTTTCTGCTTGTACTGCTGTAGAAACCATGGCAACACAGCGACTCTCATGATAAATGTGGTAGTTGTTGTGTCTATTACACCACTCTGTTGTTGTGTCACAGCCATCATGCACCACAATTATTATTAATATAATTAACATAATTATTCATTACCGTCGGCAGCAGGTTTTGTTAACTCCAGATAACTCCAAGAAACATAAACGTACAGTGAATTAAACAACTCAGGAAGAGTTTTAAACAAGTGGAGAAATTAAAAGAGGATCAATATGTTATCATGTGTTATATATAAATAGTAAGTCAGGCTTTTTACAAATGCTGTGGGAATGTTCAAATGTACTTTTAGTATGATTGTTTTGAAAAGTAAAACTGTGCTGCATTACCATTTAATTTGATAAATAAAGTGACATGTACTTGTAGTATAATTTAGCATTAAACATTATGTAACTTGTGGCTAATTGAATATAATGAAATGAACATGATTTGTTGTTCCTGTAGGATTGATTTCCATCAGCACTGGAGATGACGAACACTGTCACAGCGTCATTGAGCTGCGCCTCTGTTATTGTTTTGAATAGGCGACCTCTAGCGGCGAAAAAATATATATTGTGCCTTGAATGTTCGACTTCTTTCTCTTTATTTCCTGCTTTATTTACTCATTTATGAACTCTTTCTTTGAGAAATCATGTATATTATATGACTCTTCAGATATTTGAAGTTGTAAGGTTGTGATGTTCTTCTATATTCCTGTATTTACAAAGGTGTCAGAAAGAAACATTTTAACAAAAAATGACTGTGTAAAATCATGTTGAAATGTCTTTTATTTTGTTTAATGAACAGTGAAAACCAACCTTACAGTTCTACAGCTTTATTTTGTGTGATTGAAAAGTAAGAGCTGTCCAGATTTTACCGAAAAGATCTGCTTCACTTCACATCATGTACACACTGCAGGTAAAATGGTTGTCACTCCTCTTTAAAAAGCTGTAACTTGTTTTGTACACAAATTGTCATTAAATCCAAACACTTACCAAATGGAACAAAATAGTGCATTGTTAATGCTCTCTTTAGAAAAGTGAATTACTGTAATTATTAAAAATATGTTTAACAAAATAGAAATTAATTAAATGAAACAGTCCTGTGTGACACTAAAATTAACCTGAAAAACAAAAAAAGACCTTGTTGTAAAAAGGTGCACCAGAATGGCCAAGAGAACGGTTTAAACTCAGCTTTTAATAAAAAAGAAAACAGCTAAGGTGTGTTGTTAGGCTAGACGCAAGCAGAGATTTATTAATCACAGCATAAGTTTAGCCCCGGCCCCACAGACCAAAGAATTACTTGACCATTTCATCCCCCTTGAAATTTCTTATACAATTCGACCACAGACTCGAAGTAACTTTATTTGAGTTTTAGCAGACTGCTTGATGTCTGCTAAGACTTTATTGTAATGGTCTCCCAACAGACATTCTGCTGACTGTAAGTAACTTTATTTGAGTTTTAGTAGACTGCCTGAGATTCTAATGAGAGTGACATGTAGAAAAAGTGCAACCATTTATTTTAAATATTTTATTTTTAACACATGTGAAGTGAATGTCATTTTAGCTTGCTCATGTCAAGAAAAATCCTTTGCTTTTTAAAGTTTACTGTTGTATTGATTTATTCTGAAACTGTTTGATGTGACTATGTTACAGGACTGGAGTCTCGTCACCTGCTCATCTGACAGCACCTGTCACTCACAAACTCACTCATTTATTTCTCACTCATTCACTCACAAACTCACTCCAGCACTGCTGGCAGATGAAGGGGAGTATCATGTCCACTAATCACGCATCTAATCAATTTAGCAATATAACGAAAACCTCCCTACAGATGACATGACCAATACTCCTTCAGTCATGTTAGTCCTGTCTCTCACCTGGTTGGTTGTGACCAAAATGGGTCACAGGTGTGTTCTGGATCAGACAGGAGATAAATGCAGATAAGATGTAACTGACCATATATTGACTTACTGATTCTTAATGTGGGGACAAAAATCTTTTGGTCTTTTGTTGCTAATGTCAGAGGTAAGCGCCCTGTCCAGCTACTCCTTTTATCCTCCACTGATTAGTCATACAAGCAATTAGCTGTACATAAAACTATTCTAAACGATTTAAGACTTTAAATCTCTTTTAAAAACCATTTTTAACTGTAAAATGTGTGTTGTTTTTAATGTGGGGTGAGTTTAGTCATACAAGCAATTAGCTGTACATAAAACTATTCTAAACGATTTAAGATTTTAAATCTCTTTTAAAAACCATGTAAAACTATAAATGGACGTGACGTGAGGCCAAGTATGGTGACCCATACTCGGAAATTGTGCTCTGCATTTAACCCATCCAAGTGCGCACACACACACAGTAGTGAACACACACACA